>JAUBOD010000950.1:1076583-1087331 GCA_032353885.1 Nothura maculosa
CAACTCATTCATCAGAAAGAGGAAAGTGGGGAGAATCAGGAATATTTTTGTTTGCTTCTGTTTTACATGAAATAATCTGCCTTTTCACTTACTCTCTCTGATCTGAAAGCAGCCGTGGTTTACAGCTCGTAGGACTAGCTCAGATTCAGCCCCAAGTCTCTGTGAACAGAGTGAGAAACAGGAAAGCTTTACACCCTGGACAGATAAAGAGGACAGTTTGCGTAACATCTCTGGATTTGTCGGGCATCAATATTATTTTGCCTTCTACTTTTGTTTGTTTTGTACATATATTGCCAGACTCCTTATTATTATTATTATTATTATTATTATCATTATTATTATTTTGTTATTTATTTATGCCCTCTTGCCCCTATTCACACTCCTTCATGTCCAGCTTCCTCCAGCCCAGCAGCTGAATGCTCCGGGCACGCGTGAACCCAGTATCGTTCCTGAATTAAAATCCACCTTGAAGGATGAAGAGTATCCCCGTTTGTAACTGGAAGGCATGAAAAAGAACACATCACTTATCTGAATTTGCTGTTCATCCAAGCACTGTTTATGGAGATTTACAGTACCTTGCCTGTGCAAAGAGCTCTATTGCATGGCGACTGCTGGAGGATTTTAGGTGGCGGTATTAGCTGCGGTATTAAAAATGCATCGGAAGCCACGGGGTGGGAGATTAGTTGGATAGAAAGACCCATGAATGAAGGGTTAATTACATTCAAAGAGGCCATCGTATGGAGCAGAAGAGGCAATAGGTTTCTTTTCTTCAAAATTTACTAAATAGCTGGAAACACGGTTTAATGAATTTTAATGGGATCTTTCTGAATCCTATGCATATTGCATCTGCTGACTGTAGGAAGTCAAAGTATTGTTGAAAGGGAGGGTATTGCCCTACTTTAGGTTTCACAGTTCAGTATTTAAAAAAAATATTCTGCAACAAGCACTTTATTCAGAAAATATATTTTTTTCTCCTTATTTAATTCCCCCCCTTGCAAGCAGAAAAGACTTTCAGGATCTGTGAGCCCTCAATACCATAGATTATTCTGCTGTTATATAACACGTGCTTTACATTTATTGAGCCATCTTGTGCCGTCAAGATAAAGGAGGCCTTAGTATTTTTCCCTGCTTAAGAGCCATCTATGAGGATGTCTTGATGAATTCTGCTCTCAGTTATACCCATGTAAATCTAGAGGAATCAACTCCTGTGAATTTCTTCCAGGATTACTGCAATATAAATGAGACCAGGATTTGGCCCAGTCTGGTAGAAGGAAGAAAAGAGAAAGTGCTAAGAGTTCCCTTTTTGCTTTTAAAGTGCAATGTGCTTTGAGTGGGATCATATACCACCCAATTCATTTCCATGCAGGCTTCAGCAGGGGCAGCAAAAAAGCCTTTTCCTTTGGCTCCAGTGCAACACGAATGAGAGATTTGCACTTTGGAGAGAGCAGGTCATTTGGCAGCGTGTCAGAAATCTTGACTACAACATCTCCACCACGCCGCTCGGCCACAAGCCAGCATGTTCATCATCCTTTAAGAAAAAGGGAAACTGAGGCAAGAAGGTTATTCAAGGCATGTAGTCTGTATCAGAACAGAAGTGTTTGACTGCTGTAATTTTATGTTACATTCACGATGTTAGGCTTGCCCATTTTCATGGTAACTTGAGCTTTCTCTCTCTTTCTGGGCCCCCTGCAGAAAGCAAACAAAATAAGTCTGCCCTACAACTTGTTAATTTGGAACCTGTTCTGCACCAGGACCTAGGGTCACGTTTGGGGACCCTCTCAAAAGATGCTTGGAGACCCCCTCCAAGTCAGAAGGATTTACCATTTTGCAGGACCGTGTTTATGGTCTGCTGAAGGAGAATAGCTGCACTCCTTTAACCTCATTAGCAGGGTCCAGATGACAAAACTTAGAGCTCTAGTAGGGGCATTATAACACCTGTATAGAAGTAGTTATACTGATATATAAATGCAGATAGGCACATTGGTGGAAGGGAATAAAAAGCAAGCTGGCACGAGGCACCTTTGCAGCGGAGCTGCTGTGCCCACACCGCAGGCTCCTCCGGGACGGTGCTTTCTGCACCAAGGTGACGCTGCATCGGCTCCGGGCTGCGGACCCAGGGGGGATCCCAGCAAGGGAGCCAGAGCTCCTTAAGAGGAGAGGCAGGCTCAGATCTCCATCTGCAGTGACACTTGCCAGACTGAGCACAGCAGGACAACTTTGCATCAGGACTTTTGCAGAGAAGAAAGCCAGTTATTTAAATGCACTTCTGCAGGACTCCAGGCTGCGCCGCTCGCCAGTACGTAGTTGCTGTTGCTTTTTCCCCTTGTCTCCCCAGTCCCTCCCTCGTGTGTTTCAGATCCTTCTCTCCTTACAAGCAGACAGTGTGATGCCTGCTTGAGCGGCACAGATAAGTTAGCCATGCAGCTCGGAGCGCCAGCCCTAAACTCCCTACCCTCCCTTTGATCTGAAATCAAAACAAAAGAAGGCGGCATCAAAACGATCCTTTGCAGGTAACGGTTACTCTGTGCGCATTGCCTAAATGCAGCTGGAAGGCGCTCTCATCTCTTCATATCGGGCCCAGATCTGCACTCGTCTTAATACTTTATCAATGTGCCAGCAGGCTGCTTCTGCCGTGGATACAGCTGTGCAGAAGCTGTCAGCATTTTTAAGCTAAGCGTTAAACAATACTTCAGGTGGCAGCAAATTGTTATTTCCTTACCCCAACTCCAATTCTACTCCAATTCTACCCTCTCCTCCCCCGTCACCAAGCCCAGATGCCGAAGCCTGTATTTTTATCAGCTTCGTGCTTGAATTATGCAACCCAAATGCTTTTTTTTTTTTTTTTCCTGGTGGGAGCCGGTCTCTCTCTAAGGGGTGGAGAAAGAGAAGCACAGAAATCCTTCTGAGGAGCCACAGACGAGGCAAATCTCACGAGACAGTGGCCTGATTTTGGTGCATTATTCCCTTTGCATGTCAGGTGAGCTGCTGGGGCCTCCCCAGCAAAGGCACCCCCTTGCTCAGGGTCTGCTGTGAAGACAGGCTTTGATTCTTGACGCTGCTGAGGCTTTTAATGCTTCATTACAGCGTTGTTGAAAGCCGGGAGTTTGGAAAGCTGGCTTTTATTTTTTTTCCCCCTAGCTCAGCTGCCGGTTCACTCCGCAGACGCTGAGCAAGTCATTTCTAGAGAAAAATTAAAACTGGCTGTCATTTTTTTGTAGTGCCTACTTGTTTTGTATACTTGTTTTGTTAGTGCTTAGGAGGTTGGGGGGGAGAGGAGTCCCTGCCGTAACTGCCTTTTCAAGCTGAACACTGCAAATTAGGGGCTGCTTTTGCAAACCATGCTATTTACCACATCACTGTGTTTCTGATCCTTGCTCTACAAAATGGGGAAAATGACAGGGCCCAACAACGAACTTTGAGATCCTCAAGGAAGTTACATGGTTCCCATCCACTTAAAGTCCCAGGGATCAAGGCTTGCGGGACCCGCACGTGCTTTCTTAACAGACATCTCCTAAAAGATACAGCTTTGCTAGATGCTTGTTCCAGGCAGGCCAGCCTGTTTTGGTGAATAATAATCAAACCACACAGTTCTTCTTGCTTGTTTTTCTCCTCCTCCAGCCAGGGATAATTACAGAGGCACCTGTATCCATGAACAAACTTTGCTCCTCAGATGCCTCCTTCTGTGCTGAGCCCCCCGCTCCTAATAAGTCAGCTCGTATTTGATATAGGAAGGAGCAAGGTCAGCCCGGCCTGACTCTCGCTGTCTCTTCGACACACCAGATACAATGCTGCCACGTTGTGGCCCGTTCCTCTCTGTTCTGCCGCGCTCACTCACCTCGCGCTCCGATCCAGCAGGAGAGCGTTTTGGCTTTCTCCCTGGGCAAACCTCAGGGCACTCGGACTCAAATGCCTCGCACCCAGGGACGTCACCAGCCCTTTTTGCCAGTGCAGATGCAAACGAGACCCCCATGCCAGTTGCTATAAATTACAAACTCCTTGCCCGCTCCCGTAGTTTGCTTCGGTGTGTGGGCTCATGCTTCGTACAAAGACGCTCCAAGTTGGACGGGAGGGTCGGACTTTATTTTGGTTGGATGTCGGACTTTATTTCTCTGATAGACTTTGGCTGTTTTCATTTTTGCTTCTTCTCTCCCAATCCTTTTGGAGGTGGCTGATCCTTTAGGTTCAAGTAAAATGTGCTCTTGGAAATGCTGGTAGGATTAGGCCACTCTTTTCTTAATCTCCCTTCTCTTTAGCCTCACTTTTCATTTCTCTTTCTGTTTATTTTTTTCTCCCGTTGCTTTTTTTCTTTAGTTCCTTCCTTCCTTTGGTAAAAAACAAAAACAAAACAAAAAACAAACAAAAGCAACCATAACAGGGCAGGAAATTAAACCTTTCTACAAAGATGCTTTGGTGAGATGCTGCCTTTCATTCATTTATTTAGTACTGATTACGTTTTATAGCTGAGCAAGGAAGGAGTCAGGAGGAAAGAGCTGACAGGGAGAAGAATTACACAGAAGAAAAGAAAGTCCTTCAGTTTATTTGGAGAGATCTGTCATTGATAGTTACTTTTTTAAAAATTATTATTATTATTTTCTGCAAACGAGAAGAGCTTTAAGCCTAGCAGCAACACTCACATGAATTAAACGCCAGGTGGAACTGCTCCCATTTTCTTGGCTACAACAATGATAATGGCCTCCTCCTGGCGTGATGCTTCCTATTTTGTCCTGGACAGGCAAGTTTTAGGTGTACTGCATCACCACTAGGCATTTGAATGCTCCTTTTTATTTCAGGAAATAAATTAATTGCTTTATACTGAAAGGTTATTTTCAAGCAAGGCTGTTACCTCCCTTCAAAACCCGCTTGCTTTTTTAGGAAGATGTGAGTCCATTACAGATGGGAGGCACTGGATGTTTCTGCGGTTCCCTGCTCATCCTTGGTGCTCCCCAGACAGCATGGCTTGCTTATGTGCAAACCCTCAGATGAGATTTGGCCTTTTAGGACTCTGCAGTTCAAAGAGTATGAGGGCAGTGCCGTCAGGCACCCACGTGCTTTTAAAAACATGCTGCTGCTGTTTAAATAGCTGTTTTTTCTTGGAAGAACATACTCCCATAGAAAAGAAAACTGGTACTCACACATGGTACCTCTTTCTTGGAAGCAAGCTTAGATTTTTGAGGTTGACTTTTAATGTTCGGGAGTGATATCATCCAGTCATGTCAAGGGCCCCAGCTAGACATGCAAACTCAGGCACCAATCACAGCTGGAGAACTTCTCATGTCATGCGGCTTGAGTGAGCTCAAGGGAGTGAGAGCAGAGCAAACTATCCATCATTCCTCCATGTTTTCCTGGTGGCAATTAGAAAAGGACATAACTGCAGTCCTTATGTCGTGCAGACACTGCCAGACTGTTTCAGACACACCATCAGGTGTTTAAACCCTGCACAGCAAGCACAACCTTGCAAACCTCGCACCAGCAAGGTTTAAACAGTTTCTCACTCAGAAAGGCTCCCTGACCCATCCACGACCCCCCAAACAGTTTGTTCTCTGTGGCTGCTTGGTTTTATGTTTCTATTTGCATAAAATCACATGGAGGACCATACATTGCCTGCTTTTACAGAGGGGAGCAATAACCTTAGAATGAAGAATGCTCTTATTAGGGAACCAAAGCTAGTGAGGAGGAGGAGGAGAAGACAGAAAACAGTGGTTTAGTAATCAGAGGAGTGGAACCAGGACTTCCCTCCCCAGAGAGCTAGTTAAAGTTGGGAGGCTCATAATTCTTATCGAAACAAGGGCACTGGGAGTCTGCTTCAAGTCAGCACTTACTGGCATGCTTTGCTGTACCAGGACCTAGGTCCTTGTTTCTACTTTTTATGTATCTTCCATTTCAGGCAATTTCTTCTCCAGCTCTGTGACTCAGTTTCCTGCCTTGCAAAGTGAGCAGGATGGGATATGAAGCCTTATTCACATCTGCAAGATGCTCAAGATGTTTTGAGGAAGGGTAGAACACTAGAATAGAAAAGTAATTTTAAAGGTTTCAAGAGATTAATGTTTGCGTGCAAAATATGTCAGTTTTGCTAACAATTTTTATAGCACAAGAGTACAATCAAAAAAGGGACTGTTTATTAAGGTCCTTGCATTACATTATTGCAACTTAGTTTTGCTTGCTTTTGTTGGTTTTATTGTTGTCATGTATGTATTATATTTTTCATCAAAACTGAGATGAGGACCCACTGTGCTAGATGCTGTACAGTCCTGCCACCTTCCAAATGGACACAGACAAGCACACAACCAGTGGGAGAAAAGAAGTATCAGGTCATGATCTATTAGGTCTGGTTCCTGACCCTGAGAGGTGCTGATATTAAGACTCTGATCCTTAAAAGCATTTAGAGCCCAGCTACCATTGAAATCAATGGGTGTTAGATACCTAAATAGCTTTATGGATCTGAGCATGAGTGACTTATCCAAGGGCAGAGAGGCAATCTACAGCAGAGTTGGGAATTAAATACAGATTATACAAGTCCCAGTCCAGTTTCTTAGTCACAAAATCATCTTTCCTTTCCATATTTTGTGCAATAAATCCCTGGCACTCACATCACAACATGGATACCTAATGTCTATCCTATAAAATCACTGGAAACCTGCAGCAACACAAATGAGCTTCCTCCAACCAAGCTGAGCTGCAGATGCACATGTGCACTTCATCTAGGTTTGGGGTTGGCTTCTGCTCTCCTTTACACCATAGAAACTGTGTTGCCTGCACAAGGAACCTGCCTAGGTTTCCACCCAAGTGACAGAGAGCAGAATCCAACCCCAGCACTACAAGTTCAAACATTTTTCACCTGGCTCTAGGGAGGGGATGGATTAGAAAAACTGAACTTTCTGAAAAGATCAATATGGAACATCTCTTTCAATTACTCTCCAAGGTACTAAGCCTGTGAAGTTGGTTATGGTGCATTTATAAATCTTTCCAGGAGGGGTTGTCTGACATCCTCTTCTACCCTTTCTCCTCGTGAGCAATCCCTTATGCCATTGGACTGACGGGCAGTGCATCGTGGCTCATGAAATCCCTCAGGTTCAGGCCAGATGGGGACCTTTCTGACCTCTGGCTCCCCAGATGCCAGTATCTGGTAAGCAGAGACACAGCCACAGGGCCACAGGCTGGGCCAGATCCAAACCTGGTGCGGGCCACTGTAACGTCACTGTGGCCAGGAGGGATACACATTGAATCAGAAGGGATACACATTGAATGTGTATATTATATGCTCTAAAAAGAATCCAGCCATGATAGATGACTAGTTGGGATGCAGCTATAAGGGGATGGGGTGGGGGGAGGTCCTTACACCAACACGCTCTCTCCATTTGTCAAAGAGATTTAAATCCAGCCCACAATGTATAGACTGAGGATGTGGATTCAGTCGTCTCTTACAAGCCTGCGGGCTGCTTGGCTGGTGCTGCTGGCCAGGTGCAAAGATCAGGAGCAAGCAGGGGAATTTTGGAAACAGGTGTATGTCACCACAGGGGAGTGATAGCTCTCCCTGCCCTATTCCGCTGGGAAAGCCTGGGAGCGTAAAGAGCAGCAGAGTCACTTGAGGTGTAGCTTGTGCCCCTACCTGCCCCAGCACCCTGGGTTTTAGATCAAATAGCCCAAACGTTCAGTTTGCTTTTGGCTGTGGGGCAGGGGGTTGCTGCTAACGAACAGCTCCAAACATGTCATCCGCTCGTGGCAACAGGCTGGGATGGTTTTGCTGTATTTTAGCTGTTCAGGATTGCTCCAGTTCAGATGCAGGATTAACCCCTATGAAACCCCACCCCCTGCAGACCAGGCCCAGAAGGACAGACAGGATGGCCCAGGGGCAGCCCCTACGGGCTCTTTGGCCCTGGGCCGGGTTGGGGGCACTCAGCACGGTAGACAGGGAGCGGAGCTGAACAGAGGATGAGAAACAGCGGATGAACCACCAGGAGAAACACAAGAGAATGCAGAGATGTGGCCCAGCACCGCTCCTGGCAGCCATGGCTAGAAGCAGCCCAGGCCACCCCACAGGGTGTGAGGCAGAGGTGAGGAGGAAGCAGCAGACAGCCGGGCACTAACAAACGTGCTCAAGGACTAACAACTCCAACCAAGATAGGGCTAAAAAAAAGTCCAGCAGGGAGCAAACAACCCACATGGGGGTAATGAACCCAGCTGGGCCTAGTAAACTTGGGCAGGGAGTGGACAAACCCAGATAGTGGAGATGAATCCAGCTGGGTCTGGTTGCTAACGAACGTGGTCAAGGTGCTAATGCATGTACCAGAGGCTAATGAGCACAACACCTTCCAACAGGTGCCTTTCTGCCCAACATTTATTTTCCTGCCATTTCCTCCTTTTATTTTATTTTATTTTATTTTATTTTATTTTATTTTATTTTATTTTATTTTATTTTATTTTATTTTATTTTATTTCTTTTGGCTGAGGGGAGGCAGTGGCTGTAGCTGGTGGCCCACCAGGTGCTAGCCGTGTTGGAGCCCCACAGCTGTGGCTGCCTCCCTGTTTCCTCCTTCCAAGGGCATGTTCTGCTGTCAGCAGCACTGAGTGGACCCCCCGGCTGCTTTTCACTGCTTTCCCCCCAATTTGGTTAGCCAGCAGGGGTGAAGCTTAGAGGTTTAGACATCCCTCCTCTGCCAAACTTATTCTGGAGGGGAAGGATACCTTCCAGCACATCGGCACTGAGGGAAACTGCCCTGTCCTGATGCCGACCGTGGTGCAGTTGGCTGGGATCGGCAACCCCACTGATGGTGCCTGGCATGTGATTTTATCCCGTCTGGTGCCATTAGCAAGGAGACAAACAGGCACCGGGGATGTATTTGCAGGCGGTGGCTGCATAAGGACTGAAGCTTGTGGAGTGACATTCCTAGTGTGACGCAGCCTGGGCATATGTTAGGAAGTAATTAATTTATGGGTAGTTTTAGCTGGGAATTTTTACAGAGAGGTGCATTTCTGGAATATAAGTTTTTAAGAGCTTTTCCATTCTCCCCTCTGATGCTGAATAGAAATAACTTGTTGCTATAAAGCACGTATTCTGAAGAGTGATTACCTTTGTATTGGCAGGTATTTGAGCAAAGGTGCACATAACAGATCCATTTTAAATTGCAGTGGTTACATTAGATAGGAAAAAAAAGACATGCACAGGACTACATTAAAGATTTAGGGCTTTATCCTCCGCCATTTAAGTCAATGGGAGTTTGTCACTGATTTTAATGGAAACTAGATAGGGCCTTATATGCCAATGTAATGCAGCTGCTAAGGAACAAATATCGACATACATAGGTCAATATATTGGTGTCTTTTAAGTGCTAAAACTGTACATTTTGATACCTTCTACAATTTTTTTTGCATGCTCATTGTAACCGCAGTGCAGCCATAGTGCTACCGAAGAGTGGGACGTGGTGGGTATTTGTATATATTGTGTAGTAGTGACACCTTCAGGTTGTGCCTAAATTCAGCCCCCTTTTGTGCAAGGTGCTGTACGTGCACATGGGGAAGAAGAATTCTTTAGTTAGGAACGTGATGAGTTGCCCAAGGATATGGGACACAGCAGTGACAGAGCTGCAATGAAACCCGGGGACTGCAGCTCCAGGGAGAAATCATAACTCCAGCTGTGCAAACAATTAATGAATTCTGGCTTGAAAGGTTTGGAGAATTTCTTTTTCACTGGACAAAGCAAAAAAAAAGAAAAAAAGAAAAAAAAAAAAAAAGCTTGACCTGAAATATGAATTTGTTTTAGTTTTTAAATTAAAAAAATGATCGAAGTATTTTACTTTGAGTGCTTTCCTGATGAGGACCTTACCTCTATACCCTTCTTAAGAGATAATAACAAAACCATGTCCTGACTGTTTAAAAATAACAAGAAAACATTGCCAAAGACTTTTTTAAGATAATAAAAAAGGTCTTTTGACTTTGCTTTTTTTCTTTGTCCTGTTTTGAAATGATTTCCCACTTTTCCTCCAAATCTGTGAGCAGCTTTCCATCCCGCTAAACTATTTTTCCTCAGCAAATATCATCTGACAAAAAATAAATAATAAAAAAACCCAAGTCTAGTTGTCAAGCTAAGAACCTAGGCTCAGACTCTCCAAACTAAGCAAAAAGTAGACAAAATAGAAAACAAATTAGGAAGGAGACAAAGGGCCCAGAACAAAAGCATAAAAGGATTTCTGCTCTTAACACGGCAGCCTGGAGTATTGGGATATTACTCCAAGCTGCACGAGAACCACTAGAAACAGCCACCTTCATATGAACAGAGGGAGTGCTGTGCTCTGCCTCCATCTAATATGTGAGATTTATAAGTGCTTCAGCTCCCGCGAGGCATTCAGGCATATTGCTATATATAGGCCCGCTCCCAGATTACCGAATGCCTTCCCTTGACTGTAGCCTTTCAGACTACAGGGATTTCTTAGGTTTTTTATCTCCCAAACCAGTGCACCCTGCGCTGCTTTCCTTTGTTCACTCTGTCACTAGGGTTAATCATTGCATGGAAACGAGTCCAATGTCCAGTTCCAAAGCAATCCTAGGCAAATATAGATAAATATCTGCTCCCGGGAAACGATAATATTTGAGCAGCACATAACGCTGACAATAGATTTGTTTTGTAGCAGGGTTAGCTGGAAAATCTGCTAGGGTCCTGTGTGGACGTGGGCAGCGCAGGGGGCTGCTCAGGCCAGGCTTAGAGCTGCCGTGGCTGCAGGGGTACTTGCAATCCCCGCAGGCTCCGGGCACGT
>JAUBOD010000950.1:1090158-1104795 GCA_032353885.1 Nothura maculosa
TCCAACCTTTCAGAGGAGCCTGCAATTTGAGAGATACAGGACACACTTGTGCTTTTGCAATATTATCCTGTGGATGAAAACATTGGTGGGCCTTTCTCTTAGGTCTAGCCATAGAAGATAAATAATATAAATTTAAATATTCATATTTGTTACAATGACTGTCCAATGTTTTCCAGATAAAAGGTTGAGATATTAAAAAGAGTGACCCAACTCAGGAACTTTTAGTAACAAAATCCAGCATCCTGTAGGAAAGATCCATTTCTATCATTACTTTCAACAGTCTAAAAGTTTAATTCCTTCTTTGTGCCTGTGAATGATGCAAAACATCCTCTCCCTATTTGGGTTTCTGGCCCAGGCCAACACCAAAGGCTGCAGTTAGAAATTAAGGAGTGCTTGGGATTTATATGCAAACCATTCTGTATTCCAATCCCAAGCCCCTGCTTCCCCTCATCCCAGACAGACATTTGCATCTTTTAAATGATCTTGTTTATTCTATGTGTCGGAATATAGTTATCTGAATATTAATTATGGTTTTAGTGAAGTTCATCGGTTGAGTGCAGGAATTGAGAATTCTTCCTTCAGTTGCAGCCACCTGCTTAGATTTCTGTGTTTATCTGCTTCACTGAGTTTAAATCAGTTTCTGTAAGTGAAAGTCTGTTGCTTTGAGCAGATGTTAATGCTCAGAAATAGTGTACAGTCTGCCATTAGCATATGTAGCATAATGCTAATAAATAGAGGCATGTACCACCCTTGAAGGTGATTCTGCTTTCGATGGAAGATCTCCCCCCATCCTGCCAGCCTCTTTCCTTAGGGAAGCGTTTGGCTTATGCAGCTGTTACAAGGAAGGGACCTTCCTCCCACCCCCGGCAAGACCTTAGCAAATGGTCCATTCTGTTTATGCTACATTTGGATGATTAATGATATTGTATATTGTAACTAAATTGTACCGCTATTATCATCAGGTCACTGCTGACAACTAGATATATCATCTCTGGGGTTCATATACAGATAACAATTTTAACTATGTGGATAAGTAAAGGCTTGATGGTGTCCTAATGCTAATGTAAATATTACCACATATTGGAATCACTATATGGGGATTGCATTACACTACAAAACCTTCGGGTGGCTGAAGCTGGTGGGATTCTTACAACAGTGGCTCTCCGCTTTATCCTCCATGTTAATTTTCCCCTCCTTTCTCTATGGATTTGGAGTAATCCATCTGTAAAACATGACAACCCTTTAGACTCAGAGGGACCCAGCAGCTTTCAAACAAAACTGTAATCAAACTGATTTGGGAGGTCTTGGGCGCTGTGAGGGGGAGGCTCGGCTGGCTCTGAGCTCCCCCGGCTCCCTGCGCCAGCCATTGCTTCAAGCTCCATCACTGAGGCAGATTCGTGGGGAGAAGAGATGTTGTTAGAGCACGGCCAGTTTAGCAAAGATCAGGAGGGCTGGAAATCTCCTGGGAAAGGCAGGTCCTGAGAGCCTCTTCATGTTTTGTCTCAAGAGTAGATCAACACGTCTAGCCCTGACAGCTACAAGTAACCATTTGAGGGAGAAATCACATCGAGTCAGGATGAAATACTCAAGTGAGAAAGGACTTCCTGCAGAAATGTAACACCACAGCTTCTAGCTAAGGTTGGGAATAGATTGAAAAGGTCTGGAGAGCAAGAATTCAAACTGAGTCAAGTCTCCACCCTTCTTGCTACTCATCTATCAATAAATGGCACTTGTCACGTTAGAGCTCAGAATAGAAATTAATTATTCTTGTTAATATTGAAGAGTCTTATTGTACCAAACCTTATCTCCAGAAATCCCAAGATACACCAGGAGCAAAGAACATGGACGTCGCTGCAATGATACCAGCAGAAAACTGGAGCGTGATAACAATCAGCTTTACAGGCCTTACATTGCCATGAATCTAATTCGCATTTCATAGAGAGGAAAACACAGCAATCTGCACTCAAAAAGAGAAGAGAATAGCTGGATCAGAGCCCCCAACTGATTTATACTCACAATTCTGTCCTAAGACAGCAGCATGGGATGTAAAAAGCAAAGTCTACCAGTAATTCTATTCTCCCACCGGTGTGTGGAGGGAAAATTTTCCTAAAACCAAGAAATGACTACGGTCAGATTTAATCACACAATAGTTATTTCTAAGTGTTTGAGCCTCCCATTTACCTCACTTCAGGTAGGCAATGCTTCCAATTTTCTGCAGAGGAAAATGGAGAAAGCGTTTGCATAGAAAAAAAAGTTTAAAAAAAGTATGCAATTGAGTTCCCAGGTCAGAGATTATGGTGCATTTTGCCTGCTAATTATTTGAAATCTTCCTAAAAACCACAACAAAAAAACCCATAAAGTAGTGGCAGTTCACCTTCTCAGAGTGAGCTGAGTTCATGCTGCAGCAGCCAGTCGCTTGTAGGTAGATTTTATAGATACTCAGAGCCTGAAAACCAGCCCCAAACAGGCCTCCAAGTACCCAGCACTCTGCTATATGAACAGCGAGGTGGCAGTAAATGGAGCCGGGTGATATTAGCTCATCACGAACCGCCACAGACCAGTGGATCTTTTTACTCGGCAGCCTGCACCTCCGGGGCAAGAGATTCATCATCCCGACAGTGCTCGGGTCTCTGGGCAGGAGCACCAAGTGCATGTGGCCTTAAAGCAAAAAAGCAGAATTGTTCCCTCCATGCCTGCTCTATAAAAACAGCCCATTCAACACTTTGGGAGATGTAAAATAGAGAGTGAAATAAAACTGAAAGGCTTACATCTCCACTAATGTTCCCCTACCCACAGTTTGCAGAATCTCAGAACGTCTGAAATTGGGATGGACCTTTGGAGATCATCTAGTCCAACCATCCCGCACGTACTGAATTTACTGATCCCCAGCTAAGGGAGAAGACCAGAAAGAGCAAAGAATAAAGGAAAGACCCCAAACTGCTGCTGTTCTAGAGCAGCATCAAACACGAGATTTGGGGGAAGAGGAGGGACAAGGAAGCACCACTGCAAGAGAAAAGAAGAGAGAAAGGGAGAGAGAATTAGAGGCAGCGCAAACAAGACTAAGTTTCATTTGACTTACTGGATGTGTGCTAGGACAGCAAAAGCAAAAGGCAGGGAGAGGAAGGGCAGAGGGAAAGCACATGAACTGCAGCAAGCTCTGTCCTGAGGCTCCATGCAGTGGTTTGTCAGAGGCTCTCTGAGGCTGGTGCCACTTCATATGATGTGTGGCTTTAATGAAAGAAGGAGGGGGGCTGAAGTGGAGGATTAAAAAAAAAGAAAAAGCTGCTGAGACTCTCTGTCTCTTCCTCAGTCTCCGTTTGCACAGACCTATTGGCCATAACTCTTGCAGGGCAAATAACAAGCGTTCCCCATCCAAACGTAAGCACATTGGCACTTAATCCTATTTTATAAAGGTTATAGTTTTACATAAATCACTCGCTCTAAATGCACTTTAGTCATCCTCCTCGTGTTAAGTTTCCCTTTAAGCCTAACTAGGCAAGGAGGATTTCTCCCACTGGCCCTCTGGACATGACGCCACCAAGATTGAACTATGCTCTCCATCTTAAATATCCCTGGAGGGATCCGTCTATAATGATGTCAGGGGCTAAGTATATTCCCTTGCCAGGGCGGGGGAATTAAATCCGTCCTTCCCCTGTCTCAGTCAGGTCCAACAGAGCTAAAAAAACAAGTTCTTTGGAGACCAGAAAAAAAATGATGATGCCTCAGTTCTGATGTCTCCGTCTCCCATGCAGATTCCCTCATGTCTACTAAAGGGTGAGCTGAGCAGCCTTTTCTTCAGTGATTTCACTCTCAGTCACCCCTTTCATGTAGCTGTAAGAAATATTCTCCCAGATCTCTCCTTTCTGTCAGATTACACTGAATTTATCCAGGGAATTTCAGGCTTGCACAGGAAGGACGGACTGACAGACAGAACCACCCTTAAATGGACTGACAGCAGAGTTGTTTAAGAAGCTTATTTCCTTAAGAAATCTGCTTAGGAGGTACCCACTGGTATAACTGCTGCAAGTCATAATT
Source organism: Nothura maculosa (assembly GCA_032353885.1). Taxonomy (NCBI): domain Eukaryota; kingdom Metazoa; phylum Chordata; class Aves; order Tinamiformes; family Tinamidae; genus Nothura; species Nothura maculosa. The sequence goes on from JAUBOD010000950.1 coordinate 1,094,194, forward strand.
TGCCCATTTTCATGCAGACACATCAGTGATGAGGAAGGCCTATTCCCTATCCAGTATGCTTTTGTAACATGTTCAGCATTTCTTTCCTTGCCAGGTATGCAGGACACTGAATCAGACACCCAAGGAGCTTTCTGAGGTTGGACTGAGCTAGACATGGTGATTTTAGGCACCTCAGAGTAGTGGTGCACTGCTCTGGTTGCTGCCTTTGCTCTTTTAACCAGTCCATCACATTGGACAGAGAGAAGCACTGTTGCAGATGCTGGAGCATCACATGGTGACTTGGAGTTAAGAGAAAGAATTAAGTCTTGAGTTTCTTCAGCAGTTGAACTTGGAAATTTCCTATGCTTTTGTCCTATGTTCATTTTTAAGTGCCTAGTAATACAGTTGAGCTATCAATTTGGTCTCTCTCTAGAGCATCTTTAACTTAAATATCTCTTCACTACCCAAACAGCTATTTTCACAAAACTTCTAGTTAGTCAATCAGGTTTTTGACACTGTCAGATTTGTCTAAGGTTGGCTAATAGGTTCAGAAGAGGAAAAGGAGGAAGTCGGGGGGAATGACAGACAGAGGCATTCATGCCACCATCACATAGGCCTCATCTTCTTTAAACTAAGCTAAAAATACACAAGGGATAGCCGCCTTTTCATGGAGAGAAAATAAATGAGTAACACCAGCTGGTAGGCAGGATGCCCCATTCAAGCTCTCTTGATCCACCTCCCCCTCTCCACTGAAGAGCAGAGCTTCTGGTAGTCTGCAAGGATACACATTGCCCTGAATTCCCTGTAAGGAATCCAAAAGGCTTTTTAACACTGCATCAGCACAGACAGAGTCTAAGTTTAAGATATGATTAGAAAGGTCTGGGTGCAAACCAGTGCCTCTGTCTAGCATTAGCAGAAATGTTGAGATATAGCAGGGAAGCAGCAATTTTGGTCTTTCTGGCCTTATAGCAGGCAGGAAGCACTATGTGACTTGCAGTGAAATGATGCAGAACCAAGTCACCGAACTAAATTCCCAGCATCTCATTCAGGGCACCACAGCAAACAGATGATGCTCCACTGAAATCGCTGTTTTTTAGAACTCTTCACACCCAACTCTGCTTCTAGCTTCCAGCTCCAGATGATTTGAACAGACTTCCAAAATCACCAACATACCCCATTTTAAATGAAAGATGAGAGGAGATGAAAAACTTGAACCTCTGTGTAAAGAGAAATTGCATGCCTGTGCACTCCTTAAGCCCCCTAAGTCAGCCTCAACTTAAAAAGCTACATAAGCTTATACAGAGAGGAATGAATTTCACCCATAAACAAGCATGAAGGGAAATTCTCCTTGCCAGTCAGTGACGATTCAGGCATTTGCAAATTCATAGGAAGTTCAAAGCTCCCCGGTTCTGTCACCAGTTCTGCACAGCTGGGAGAAACTCTCCTTCCTTGCAACAGTAATGATATGCTACTACAAGAGTAGGAATAAATTTGTTTTCTATCAGGCAACCAATAGGAATAATTCATAATTTTGCCTTATGCGGTATGGCTGTGTTTAGAAAGCTCAGCTGCATTCAGTGCCTCACAGTGCAAGGTGCTGTTTGTGCTTTAACAAAATTTGCAAGTGGGACGAAACAGCAAAGAGGAAGTCATATGCTCAGGGCCATATAACAACTCGTCAGCCAAGGAAGAAACTAAATTTAATTTTTTTTGACTGCCAGCTCAGTACCTCAAATACCACTCCATGCATTATACCATCAATGGGGTCACCAAGAGCCTCATATTCTTTCACACCTCCCACCATCATCCTGCAAGAACACCGCATAACCTACCTATATCCTTATTTTGCCCCTAGGAGTAAGAAAATACTACTTCTTCGTGATTATATAAGAGGATTTGAAGATGGGGAAAAACTTAAAGCTACAGCTCCAAAAAAAAAGGGAGGGAGGAGGAAAAGTTCAGATTATGATTTCAGATTATGATTTGTGTTGTTGTGTTGCTAATGACCCAACCTCAAGTGCAGTGTTGCATATTTTGGAGCAGGGCCTAGGTCTGAGGTCTCCTGGGGTTACGTAAATGCCCTTAGCAGAGCATCCTTCTCTCCAATCTAGAATCAAAACACAATATCAGCAAAATATTTTCCTTCCTTATGCAGCATCCAGAGCACCAGCTGAACTCCGTTTGGTGCCTATCTTTTGGTTTAGGATCTAGAGTCTTTTTGTTTAGGATCTAGAATAGATCTGCAAGATCAAATCACTGCCATGTCATTTGGAAGCATGGTGCATATTCATCTATCCAGAGGCATCTCCAGTACCAGAATCCCTAGATGTGCTCAGGGCACCCAAAACAGCTTCCAGCCCTCTCTGAAGCCCCAAATCCCTCCTCAGAGAGGCTCTCTCTAATGTGTACAAGACAAATATTCACATGAATCATTCAGGGTTTTGTTTTCTTTGAGGAGTCTCTGTTAAAATCTTCTTGGCATCAAAACCAGGCTGGTTTACAGAAACAGGCTGAGTTCAAGGACGAAGAACCAAAGTGCTATTCTCTAAAGCACTACACAAAGCTGCCTTGCACTTAAAAACAAACAAAAGTAGAAAGACAACAAAACCTAAGAAGGAATCAGCAAACAACAAATCCATCATTTTAAAAACTATTTTACAAAAAACCTGCATGTACATCAGTCACTTCCCTCACATTAAGGATCTCCTGCTGAATGAGCCTTGGAGGATTCCTCTTCTTGAGGGGATGACGCAGTCGCCCAGGTAGCATATCCTCCTCCTGAAGCTGTCTCTGGAAAGCATCCCAGCTGGAAGTCTGACCTAGATTTTGGACAGACGCTCAGACGGGCCTGCTCACATGAATGAGCCTGGGCAGTTCTGGTGCCAATTTGCACCTGCGCCTGCTTTGCATGTGCGAGGCCTAGATTGCACCTGAGCCACACGGAGCCACTTCCATTCTCTGTTCTCTCCTTCTGGTGCTGCCTACAAGGCAGGACAGAGCAGTGCAGAGGCTGCTTTGAAAACAAAGCGACAAAACCCCATACTTATGTCAGGGAAAGGCAGGAAATTCTGTAAAGCAACAGAAAGGAGAGCAAAAGGGAGTCTTCCTCCTTCCCTGCCCAAGAGCACTGATGTACTCTGCTATCTCTTAACAACTCTAGAAGAAGGAATTTTCATTTTACACAGTCACAAAATAGCCACAACTTCCAAAAGGCACCAACAGAAATGACATTGTCTGATCAACAGTTGTTTCATATCCACACTGCTCCACACCATTAACATCTGCATAGGTCTCTCCCACCAGCTGTCTTCTCCAAATAAAAAACTGTAACCAAAAGTTAGGATCAGCTTTGTCCTATCTCATCTCTCTTCTAGGAAAGCATCAACCAAGCAACAGCTCTCTTTGCAATATAAGCACAGCCTCTTGCTACCTCTGAGAAACAGCAAGATATTTTCTGAAAGATGCTATTGGGATTGCCTGAAGGGAGGAGGACAGCAGAGGGTTAAAATAAAAGAGGTTTACTGCATATAGCTAGGAAAGGAGATGCACATGTTTCTCATTGAAATGAAGGCTAAGTTGCTAGGATCTGTTGTAAGGATCTTTAGCAAAGTTCTACCCCTGTCCTGGACAACTCTTCAAGCTGAAGTGGCTCCACCTGGGAGCAGGAGTTTGTTGCAAACACAGGCCTGGCTCCTACAGCTGCTGTAAATTAGCACTGCTTTACAGAAGCTAATAAAGCAACCTGCAGCCCAGACAGCTGAGGATTTGCTGTAATTTTGTTTTCCTTGAGCTGCATTTTGCTGAATGTTTTACATTAATGGACCTTCAGGAGGTCAGGAGGGGTGATGTGGAGTTTCATCTCAGAAGTTATTGAGATACTGAATCTTCCTTTCAAGCCCCTTTTGGAGGAAGTTTTGGATTTGTCTTTCGCTAAGAAGTGAGTACTTTCTATTTCTTTGCTTGTGAATGTGATTTTTGTAATCTAATGGTGTTGTAGAGAGTGTAGTATTTAAGTTATTTTCTTTAGGAAGAATAGGGACTTTCCTTAGAAATTAAAAGCTCTCAGGAAGTAAGTCTTTTAACTGGCAATGTGCAAGATTTGAAATTTATTTTTAGCAACAGCAAACAAGAATAAGGAGTTGATTTAAAAAAAGGTCTATACTATTTTATTGGAAGGAATATTTTAAAAAGCATGGTTGCTTCAATGTTATTTGTCTCTTTCCCACCCATTTATTTAGATTTTTCTAGTTTCAAAGTTAACAGACACTTTTGAAAGCCCTAGTAATCAAACAAGCAAAAAAGGAACAAACAGCCTCCACATTATTTGTTCCATGAGGCTACTGAAGTATTTATTTTACTGAGAAAAAATATTTTTAAGGAAGATTCAGTTGGGCGGGGGGGGGAAATCCTTCTCCTCCTTTGTTTTTTTAGGAGTAATAGGGATCATAGCAAATGCTTTTTGAGAACACTTAGAAGTAATTTACCCAATGCTTATTAATTGTTTATATTTTATAGTTATATTTAGTTTCCCCTAAAGACACTTAGAAAAGCAATTTACTTAATAAAAATACAATAATAATACTAATTTAAGAAAGAAGCACACAACTTCAGGACAGACCTAGAAGCATCAGATAATAGCACCCAAACAAGCCCCCAATGTCCTCTCTGTTTTCTGTCCCATAAGTTATACCTTGTTAAAGCTTCCCTTTAATAGAAACATTTTTCTAGCCAGCTTTTTTGGGGAGGGTGACACTTAAAGTGAGGGACAGAAGCTGCATGAAAGCCTAAAGGGTCCATTTGCGGTAGGCCGTAGACTTCTAAATCTTGCTCCAGATGGTAAGTAATCTTAGCTCTTGTTTGAGAGCTTTGAGTTGGATTGTGTGTTCTCAAACAAAAGCTAGTTATGCCTTTTTTCTTGGTTTTTTTTTTGAAGCTCAGAAGTTCTGTTTTTCTTTCTTAGCTGATTTTTTTCTCCTTAAAACTGTTCCAGCCCACATTCCTAACAAATCATCTCTGAGCAGACATCAAACATGGGTGTTTTGTTTTCTGAAAGCTGTAGATAGACTCTTCTGGCACAGGAGGTTGAAAGTAGCTCTCATTAACACAATATGTTAAATCCTCATCTTGTGAAGACTGGTTGATGTTTGGTCTTAGCAGCTTTTCAAGGATGGGATCTGTCTTTTCCAAAAGGTTTGTTTGGGGCAAGGAAGGGAGGGGATCTGTTCTGTAAGAAGTGTTTGCACATCTGGGCCTGGAGCTGTTAATTTAAACACAGGTAATAAGATGAATTTATTCTCTCATGTAAGCCTATATATAGGACCACATTTCCAGGCTTATGCTTTTAGCTATGTAACTGTTTTACTCCTAAATCCCGGTGCCTCGTACTCACACAGTTCTGGGGCACTGTTTTCTCCCTCTAGGATGCTAATAAGCCTCCCTGGCAAGGAACAGAGCATTAGTCTTTGATGGGTAGGTAGATTAAATATGCACGCATAATAGTAAATATTTATTTAGGTACCTGAGCTATTCTGATTAATGGCTGCATTTTTCTTTTAAACGATTTGAGTACTTTTTAATGGCAATTAATTAGTATTTATGGCATGATTATTTAATTTATTTCACTCTTCTGCTGCTAGTACTGTCAGTGAAGCTGGAAACTCCAGGTTTTTACCATTTTTCAGGTTGGTAAATATTAGAGTTTGCTTCTGTCTTCATGTGCCTGGGGATGCACAAACCAGCATGTCTCTGCTCTATTTCCTGGCACTTATTTACCAGCAGCACAACTACCATCCAGGGAAATAGGACTCTGATCCTGCAAGCACTTCAAGGAGTTTTTTAACTTCTAGTACACAAACTTGTTGTGGTCAGCAGTGGCATAAGGATTACATGCATAAGTTTCCAGAATTGGGACCTCTAGGTCTCTCTCGTGACCTGCTTAGCTTGCAGTAATAACAGGGCAGCTCTCAATAGACTGTGCTGAGAGATATCTTCTGCCATAATTTGGCTTTGTAGGTCCTGTGTAAATAGTGGCAACATTTTTGTTCGCCCTCCCCCTGCCAAAAGATTAAAATACAGGAAAAGGAGAATGTAGCAATGTATATTTCCTTTCTATGTCTGGAAAGGTCAGCTGTGACTGGAGACCTCTGTCTCCTGGAGCCCTTATGCTGGGCCTTGATTGTCAAGGCTGAAAAGCATCTCCAGTGATTTTATCCTCACAAAATCCTAGTGGGGTTAGAAAACATCATTGGTCCTAGTTTGTGTTAGCACCTGGAAGACAGATGGGGTTGGCTTTAGGTTGCATGGGAAGTCTGAGTTCTCCTTTGGCTTGAGGAACCATTTAGTAGTTTGTTTTTACTGTCTGGAACATGTGCATTTGTAAGTTAGGCCAGTAGGATGTCAAAGTTTCAGAGAGGCAGTTCTGATGCAGATGGCTTCAGAGAAGCAGAGCTTTGCAGCTGATGTCATTACAGGCACAGGAAGACTTTGTTTCCTTATGAAAGTCGTAGGAAGTGAGAAGGTTCATAGTACCTTGGCTGGCTCCAGCAAAGTTGGAGGTTATCACCTGGAATGAGTTGATGGGGTAGGTTTTAATGAAGGAGTGGGTGAGATAATTAGCATCAAAGGATAAATCTTACACAGACACATCCCTTATTTTCTCATCCCTTGCTCCCCCTTCCTCCCCTCTCCCCTCCTGACCGCATTGAGTCAAAGAAAAGCAAACAGATGGGAAAATACGATTAGTTGCAGAGCCACCAGAAATCCAAACAATATTCCATCACGGGTTCTAGGCCAGCACACTAATTTATCGAGTGCGTGGCGCTCTTGGAAGTGGCCCGGTGTGCTAACTCGGCAATAGATCATGATAAAAAATGTAAGTGATCCGTTATCACCAGGTTAATGTGCTTTACTATGCAACTCTGCCAGCTCGACAGAAACATCATTACATAATGATAATGATGCTCCACAAACAGGAGCCGGAGGAAGAGGGGGAGGGAGACCTCAGGCTCTGGGAGGAGTTGATACTGCAGAAATTCCTGGATAAAATGGGTCGGGATTTCAATTTGCTTCAAAACAAAAACAGGAAACTGAAGCAAGTCAGGGCTATGCAAGCAAAGATGTTAAGGAATCATTAGTTTGAAGTAATGAATGCTTTTTTTTCCAGTTCATCTGCCTGATTAGGAGTGTTGATAACCATGAAATTCGCCAGATATTTGCTATTGTTTCATTTCTCAAGAGCTGACAGGGCTTTTCAGATCTGGATGCACTTTGCTGATAATGTGGATGAATCAAAAAACTGTCTTCCTGCCTGGCACGTGGGTTCTTACAAGCCTGGAAGGGAGACTGATGTAGACAGGCAGGAAGAAGAGAGAAAACGCAGATCACGCGGATCTGCGGGGATCGGGATGTGGGCAGAAACACCCAGCGCCTACAAGCGAGGGAGGCAGCGCTGCGGGCTCCGAGGCAGTGACACAAATGAGAGGCAAAAATAGCCCGGGCGCGTGCGAGAGAGGGAGGGCATGAGGCAGCGGCCTGCGTGAGACGCGGCGCTGCGGGTGGGGAGGCCTCGCGTGTGGGGAGGAATCCGTGCGTGACAGTGAGCGAGCCCTGCCGTCCTGCTGGAGCTCCCTCACGGGAGGGATGGCCCAAAGCAGTGCTGGAGGAAGGCAAAATCATTGCCCAAGCAGAGTCCAAGAGCAAAGTTCTCTATTTTTTCTGCTTTTCCTCTCCTTTATTAGGCCTGAGGTGCAGAGTGCAACCTCTTAAGCTGCACTGCTCTGCTCTCCCATCTCTTTGCTGCATCTGTGACATGTTTCTCTCCGGCATGGTGGAAAGCTCTTGCAGTGGGTGTGCTTGCCTGAGTATTTTTAGCAGGTGCTTTGCATTATAAATCCTGACAGCTTTAACATTGCTGGGTAGCCTTGGTATAATTTACCTTTGGTTTAACAAGAAATAGGAGCTGACTCAGGGATTAAGGTGTGTTAAGTCAACACAAATAAGAAATAAAGCAGGGGAGGATTAGTCAGAGATGGATGCAACACAAGAGCGGAGTGGGACCTGAGAATGGCGCAGAGGGAAGAAGAAATGAAACTACAACCCGTGTCTTGAAGTGAGGGCTGTCTCTCAAGGCTGTGGGTGGCAAAGAGTATTTGCAGGTGTAATTTCTTGTTGGTCCCAATTTGGATAGTTTGTAGAGATTGTGGCCCTTCCCACAGAGCTTTTTTTTCTTATAGTTCAGGCTTCCAAGCTCAGGAGTTCCTGATGTGCTTCCCAGATGGCAGATGAGGTGGTAGCTCTGCCTGGACTGCTCATGGGCCCCAGCCAGGCCTGGATGGGGAGATGTCTTATTTGACACAGATTAACAAAAAATCTGCTGCTAGAGAAGGAAGTCTCCAAAAAGCTTAGCCATTCTGGGAAATAGTCTTGGAAACACCCGTTCTCCAAGCAATCCTGTGCTGGGGGGTGGATGCTGTTGAGTAATTAGATGCTCCTAAATAACTTCACTGAATGACAGGTTGCTGTGGCTGCAAGCAAATGCAGCTTGTGATGTGATTGTATTGGAAAAATCTATGGAAAAGGGAGGCTGGTCTTCCCTGGCCAATCCCTACTCCTTTTGTTGAGAAGTGAAAAACCCTGAGGGGTTCAACATATGAACAGATAATAAATCTTCTCTCTTCTATGAGATTGAAGTGGGTTATTCTGCTCAAACTGTCAAGGCTTGTGCTTTTGCTAGATAGTAAAGACTTCTATGCAGTAAATATAGCAGCTTGTTCCATGATCATCAAAGGATAAACTGCCATTTCCTGCTCAGCAGAGTTGCTATGTGAGTATGGGTGGGTGCAGGGCAGCAACTCTCACACCTGCACAAACCCTCAGGCTCTTGCACCCTACCCTGTTTGTGTCCCGCATCTACCAGCAAGGTAGGGGCAGAAGAGACATAAAGATGGTTGAGCAGTCTCTGATCCTTTGCTCCTGTTCTACCTGTGCCCTGCCCCTGTCAGGAGCAAACAGCTATAATGGACCTTGAAACAATAAATTTCGTAGCCTTGGGTCAGTTTCTCATGAATTATTGTCCTTATTGAAAATCTCTTTATTTCCTTGCAAGTGTTTCTATTGGTAAGAAGATGCAAAGATGAATTTAGAAGGAAATAATGAAAGCAGTTGTATGCGCACATGGATGTGTACACCTTCTCAAGGTAGTGTAAAAATTGTTATTAGTTGTTTGGTTATGCCTCAAATTCCCAATCAAAACTAGATGCTTGTTGTGCTAGTCACAGCACTTCTACATAACCCAGTTCCTGCCATTACAGGCTTGCAAAAGCCTCTGATCAAGGCAGCAGAGGTACAAAAGAATGATGGACTGAGGGCTGTGAAATATGTTAGTGGTAGCACTGGTTAGTCAGGCCTGGTTATCTTTGCTCCAAGTGTCCTGTTCCAGCCAGTTACTGGTGTCACTTCATGATATATGTACAGAGTCCTAGCAAGAAATGACATGAGAATAAGGAAATATCTTGTTACCAAACTTCTGAGCTTCTGTGAGTGCAAAAGCGTGACATGCCATACAGCACGTCAGAGGCTGGAGAGACTGATTGTAGGCTGGGCTTTGGGGCAAGAATAGCCAGGGTGCCATTAGGACAGTGATTTCTGGGTTCTCCACACTGAGCGTGTGGTGATGCTGGTCAGCACTGAAATCCTGGCAGTGTTCAGGACAATGGGTGACCTGTTTGTTCGTTCATTCAAGTCCTCTCCTGGGTTAAATTGAGCCTTGCTGCTGAGCTACCTCCTCAGGCAGCACACAAGAGCCTCAGGGGAAGCATTGCTAAGAGGCCTTCCGAGGGTAAAGAAATTTTTAATCCTTTTCTGTAGGAAGGGCAGAGAAAGGCCTTGGAAACATTTGATATTTCCCCCCTTTTCTAACATCGAGTTATGAAGAAGGGATGGGAGGAGGTATGATGCTGGTGCCAAACCATCGCTGTGCTTGAAGACTAAACCAATGAAAACCTCAGTCATACAAAATGCCTTATATCTGCTCTTTCATTGTAAATGCCATATAAAGAAAGGATATCTCTGATATTTCAAGGAGCAGCAAAGTCTGTGATGACATGCTGGTATCAAGATTTGCATATTTATTATAGATAAGCTGTCAAAATGTATGTTGTCAATTTCACCTTATACTCGGAATTTAATGATGCACATAAAGGACAGAAAATCTTTAATATTAATATTAATATGATTTTAGATTATAAGACTTCATTGTGAGTATCAATCACCTAACCCTTAAGGACATGTCACTCAAGTTGATATAGTTTATAGAAAATTAATGTAATCCTTTCTGTATGATCTATTGCAGGATTGGGGGGCTTGGGAGGTGGTACAAGGGCTAGGTGCAGGGTTGCCCATGATTAGTTTGCCATACTTCAGGTATGATAAATTCCTTTAGTAAATTAACTCTTGCTGCCCTAAGGTGTATGGCTGTTATCTTTCAAGTGTCTGCTTGGGCAAACTGTATATCCCAACATGAAGAGTTTGCCACTTTGCTGCTGGTGATGTTTTGTCAGTGTTTGCATAAGCTGATTGTGTTTTATCAACAAGACTTTTTCTTGGAGAAATATTTGCTTCCACTTT
>JAUBOD010000950.1:1139528-1153979 GCA_032353885.1 Nothura maculosa
GGTAACTTGCAAAGAACTTCCAGAGCCATGGGAGAACTTTTATCTTGTATGGATCTAAACAGGCAACATTTCTTTTTTTTCTAAAGAGAACATTTGTAAAAAGTTTTTCTGTCCAGCACTAGGATGGAGTTAGGCAACCTCTTGATTTCTTAATGAAGAAATGCAGAGAAGTGCTCTAAAGAGTGTACTCCTCAGGTAGTGACAAGAGTGACAAGGCACTTGGCTCTGTGTTTTGAAGTCCAAGGTTCAAAGATCCTTCTTGCCTGATTTGCATTAGTTTGGACTACTGGCTGCCCTGGAAGAGCTTTCTTCTTCTGTAGGCTTTGGCCAGAGCCTGAGCCTGGGCCTGAGAATTTTTTTTTTGCCAAAATTCATTGAAAATGTTTATAAGAATTTTAACTCTTAAAAAGAGTGTATACATCAAAAAACCTACATGTTATAAAAATCAAGCTGAGTGTTTTGTTGAAATACTTATTTACGCTAGCAATTACTCAAGTCTCTGTGCATGGGTAATGTTAAATATAATTAAATACCTCTTAGTTTGATGAAGAACTCAGAATAATTTGAATTGTACAAATCCATGTTTCACTAAAGTATCATCATTTCATATTATGCAAGTTAAGTTTTTGTAAATATATTTGACTTCTAGATTTCAAGACCTACCTTTTTGTTTTTTAATGTTGATACATGGGTATATATGACTGCGTTAGGTGTACTTTTATATATAGACCCCTATCAAGTTATCTATAGTAGGGAAAATTACAGCATCATAGTGGTTAATGGCAAATAGCATAAGAGGAAAAAGAAAATTAGCATTCCACACAGCAGGGCATTTCGGATGTTAATCTGCCTTGCAATCTAATTGACAGGAAAGCTGATATCTGGGAAGATTTTTATTCCGATCTTTTCTCTCTGAACAGTGTTTGGTGGATGTGCAGCATGGGAGATGGAGGAAAAGAAAGTTCTAGTTAAGTGAATTTTCTCTACCTGAAAAGATGTTAAGTTCCTTTAGAAGGTAGTTAATCACTGAGAGCAACAGATGAAGAAATTGGATAAAGCACTTGCAGTTCTGAAAGTTTTTATTGATTGTGTCCCCTCAAGAAAATTCAGCTCAACCTCTTTAAAAATGTTGAATGATTAAAGCTTGGGCAGTCCACTATGGACAAAGCAAATGAGAATTGCTTCAAAACTAGACATTTAGAGCTAGGATAGTTAAACAGAGGAAAAAGGCTTCTTTCATACTTGGAAATCATAGATGGGAGACTGCAACTGAGATGGTGATTTTAAGGCAGAAATTTTCTTTTAGAAATCCTTCTTTGTTTCACAGGTTGGTGAATTTGGGGCAAAACTTTTATTTCTGGGGAAGTGCTGTCCTAGAACACAAACCCATGGCTTTGAAGAAGATAGATCTTTACTCCACCAAGACTACTTGTTCACCTTGGACTAATGCCCTAAATAAAATGAGAGCACAGGGAATGAGACATCATAAATACCTCAGGCTTGTTAAATATGAGGGCCTGTTTTCTACAGCTCCAAGCTACGCCCACAGCAGCTTCTCTGCAAGTCTGTGCTCATTACTTTGGAGTGTGACTAGCAAACAGTCTAAGTTATGAACAGAGCATCCAGGCCTGGGGACTTGTGCTTGAGCTGCACTTTGCCTTCTTGAACTTGAATTCCATTGGGGCCTGCTGGAGTGAAACCCTTGGCTTCTCATACCTTTGGGTTTGGGAAGCTGGGTACATTAAAGGCAGTAGGGAAAAAGTCCTGCAATGGTAGCTGCTGAGTGAATTGAGTTTTTTGGGTTTTCATTCGAGAAGTTGCTGAAACCACAGTAACAGGTCACCAGTTCATGTGCTACTCGGAAGTCTAAGACACTATAAAGCTGATTTAGAAAGCATTACTACTGAAGTCAATGAGTATTACTGAAGCTAAAACTATAAAGCTGTTTGTCTTAAACTGAAAAGTACTGTGACAGCCTTGTAATAGTTTTTTTCTTGGGTGATGATTCCTAATTTAGTTACACTCAGATATCAGAAGTAATGCTGTAATTTCAGAAGTTATCACCTGTCAGCTGAGCTGTGGGGAAAAAAAACCATAATGGCTGTGTGCATACTTTAGAATCATCCATCTTTAAAATGTTCTGGATTAGACTGCTGGAACCAACCTTCTCAAAACTGTTTATCCTAGCTAGTCTGGATTATGATTGTTTTGGTCTAAGTTGGTGTTTGAGACAGGAATTCTCCCAGAAAAAGTTCTAGATGATGGAGCAGATCTCGTACCATTGATTTACATATTAGTGCAACTGGGCAGTGTCGGGTTATATACAGTATTCTCCCCTTGACTATATTTATACCTGTGAGCTCAGAATTTGTTATAGCTCTTCTGGCTTTCATCCAAAATATCAAGGCACCCAACAAACTTTTTAAAATTGCTGTTATAACACCAATGAGTAAACTTAGGCCTAGAAAGATTAAGGGAATTTTCCAAAGCCTATTGAAGTGTGTAAGTATTTTCTCATTGAATTTAGGTCAGACCTTCAGTGACTTGTTCAGACATAATGTAAATACCTGGAAAAGATCTTCATGAGTCTAGTGCAAATTCCAGGCAGTGCTTCTATATCCAGAAATAAAGAAGAATTGCGGACACACTTCTTGTGAGGTTATATAGTTCTAATAAATAGTATGTCACCAAAACACGTATCCAGCCAGACAAGGTCTTAAGTCACTAAATGCTTGTTCTTGGCCTAAACAACAGGCAAAGAAGAGCCTGTGCCAGCATATCTGTGGCTGTCTGCCAGGTTAAACCAAGAAGGGGGAGAAAGCCCTGAACTAGTAATTCATAGGGCTGATATGCATTGTATTCATCTGCCACAATGCAATAAGAATTAAAGTAGAGAAGAAGCACGTGCTTGAAGTAGCTGGAAATGCAGAGGTAGTTGCTGGTTGAATCTGTTGCTGTGAACATACAACATCAAATTGCTAAAATTGTTTATCTGAGGTAGTTGTGTTGGAGTCTGCACTCAGTGCAGGGAACAGGCATCTTCAGAGGTTTACTCCTCTCATTCACACTAGATGTAATGAATTTATTGCCCCTGATAGGTGCAATAGGTGAGCAGATAGGTGAGCAGTTATACTTTGCAGTAGGAACTGCATTATCTGGTTGGAAATGAATCTGTTCACTGAAATGAGGGCTAGATACAGGGTGAAAAGATTCTGCCCTTGTCCCACAGTGAAACTGAGTACTGGCAGGGTAAAATCCATTACCCCATGAATGCTGCACACTCAGAACGTGGCTGCTGACTGTTCTGCCTCACAGGCCTGTGCAAGAATCTTTCAGAGACTTAGGCCGGGTTTGAGGTTGCCATAAATGCAATCGTTATCCATCTGTATTCAATGCCATTATTATTTATGTTATTGAATTCCCTGGAGGTGAAATTAAAATACAGCTTTTTTTTTTCCTCTCTCTCTCCATCTCAACCTCCTGTTTTTATTTCCCCTTTCTCTTTAACAGCCTTGTTTCCCAGGAGACTGCTTGATGTGTTCTTGTGTTTCCAAGAGACTGCAGTTCAATAGGTTGGGAGTTAATTGCCAGCTGGGAGTTTCCAGATGTTTATGCACTAGCCCAGAGAGCTGTCCAGCAGTAGCAAATGAACATCTGGAGAAATAATCCAAATAAAGCATCTTTCAGCTGATTGACACATGTCTGGAAAACTCAGCATGTTTAAGAGAAAAGGAATTGAAATTAGGAACAGCTAGGGGCAAATCCTTCATTATCAATAATCAGAAAATTAGTTTGTTTAAATTCAGATATAGTTCTCAAGCACTGCACTCCATCATGCATACAAGCAGCTGACAAATAATACATGGCCTTTGCTCTGTCTTTCCTTGAGATGTGTTTAGAGATGCTCATTATACACCGCTGTTCTACAGGGCTGGATGGTGCAACTGATTTATAATGGAATATGAGGCCTTTCACCCTACAGTCAGATTCATATCCAAAACAAACAGCTGATGGCAAATGAGCTGTTAAGTAGTGCTATTTAAGGATTTTCCATCAAGATGACGGTTTGAGGAAATAGTTTGGTCTGTAGCAAACCAAACTTTGTATCGAGAAAACTGATCATTTTCAAGCCTTTTCTATCTGAGAAATACAATTTGGAGGGGGAAAAAAGTTTTTGAAATCTAGTAATTGTTTCATCTGGTATTTCAAGACTCAACTGTTGAGGGTGTTGTATCCTGTGGTATTAGAGATTGAGGTTTGGTGCTCTGACCTTTGAGCCTTCAGGAAACATTATTTATATCTTTAGAAAGGGCCATAGCTATTCACAGTGAAAGAGGTAGCCCAAGAAAGGGGCAGTGTGAAAGAGGTGCTGCAGCTCTGCTTTCATTAGGCAGGAAAATGCTATAGACACATGGAGTGTTTTGATGTTTGAGGTTGGGGTCAGGGCAACAGGGGATAGGAAAGAAACTCCTTGTAACCTAATGCACCAGGAACTGAAATATTGGAAATCCTTGCAGGATTAATAGATTTCTACTGTTTTAATGCAACCCAGATATTAAAGCACTTGAAAATTTTCTAGCTGAGGGGTTTTTTTTACCTCCTATAGAGCATTTTTATGTAAAAAGTAAAGATAAGACTATTTAAAAAAAAAAATAAAATAGAAAAGCCACACCTATAAACAGGCCTTTTTCAGTCCTGTCCTGAAGTCAACAGGAAAGATCTCTTTTCTTGCAGCTAGCCATAGCTGTAATAGTATTCACCAGCTTTTAAACACTCAGGATTCACTTGAAATAAATTATTTTTTTCATAAATAAATGTCATTCTGTTTAACAGGGCCTGGACAGAGTATAATTTGTGTGTATGATGTAATCTAAAAAGCTTTTTTTAAAAAACAAAAAAACTCAAGCATGTTTTTCAGGGAAAAAAAGTGCTTGTTTTTTGATGTCGGAGCATGTGCAAACCTCTGACTTGATTTCCTCCTCTTCATTTCAAATTTCTGTCCCAAGTGCCTTGTTTGGGAGTTAGTGACGTTGGCTTGAATTCTATTAAATAGCATTTCTGAGAATTTGCTACTTCCAGCACTTGCACAAACATCTTTGGAGAGGACTTCAGGCAGGTTGTTCCCTCCTGAGAACTTACTCCCACACGCACCTTCTGTGGATCTTGGAAGGCAACGTTGCTCTTATAAAGAGAGGAGGAGGAGTCTGCTGTCTACTCCATCTGAATTACAGTCACGAAGCGGTAGGAGTTGCAGGACGTTGTTACCCTGAACTGTCGTCATGGCCATCACAATAAGGAGAAAAATATAGCTATCATTATGGGAGCTTTACACTGCATAGTTTATCTCTATAACAGTGCACTATGATGTGCCTAATTAGACTGTATCAGCTGTTCCACGTCTGCTACTAAAGGGAGACTTTCTTATTGTGTCTAGTCAACAGAGAGCTCTCAGCCTGTGATTTAGCACTGAAATTAAATTTAAGCATAGCTTCCCATTTGATTATCAAGCTATGGGTGACTTAAGGATCTTTTTTTAATCCGTTACCTCCACTAGCTGTAAAGTGGCTCTGCTACAGTTTGATAGATAGAAACAAGCTGAAGCCTCGTTCATTGAAAGTTAGAGGGAAATGAATCCAAATAATTGAAGGGCACAAACTTCTACTGCACTGTGTCCTTCACTGATTGTTGACTTTGCTCATGAGACTTGCACCTGTTGACACAAAATATAGTCAGTTGACTGAAATACACCAAAAAGGGCTTCAGAGAGCAATGTAGGGTACAGCATAGGGCAAAACCATATGTGTGTATATACATATTTTTTTTTTTCCCGTGTCCCTTTGGAACAATAATGCAGCCTGTGATGTCATAGCAAGGGGATTAGTTAGGGAGTAGTATTTCCATGAAGTAATCTCTAAGAATAGGTATATATTCCTATCTAGTCTTTTGCATATGCTAATATTTTAGGAATACTGTGAAGTAGAAACTCAGGTATGCCTTCCTTCACTAATATTTTCTAAGGAACCTAAGCTCCCAGCCTCTTTATATAAGGTTGAAACAGGGGATGTTGTCTGAAAAGAAAGATCACAAGGGTGATTTGGGCCCAGGAGACTTTCATGGTCTAATGTTTAGTCACCTTTTGCATACTTTAGGAGAAGGTAAGTGGGCCAAGATGACGTTATGGGTTGATACGGAGAACCTGCTAAGGAAACAGACTTGTGCTGCCCCTGTTAGAGACTCACAACTTGAGGGACATGCTGCCTGGGCCTTGCAAGCTGTGATATCTCCACTTCAAGTTGCTGGCGAGGTTGCAGATGTTCTGTAGTAACTTCAAAGAAAATGTCCTCTGCATAACAAGCACATCTTTTGCTGCAGGAACTGGCAGGTTTTCAGTATACTGCAGTAAGCAGGAATAATCTGATCACATCAGACACGAGTGATACAAGACATTGCAATATTGATTGGTTATACAGAAAGGGGGGCATGAGGTTGGGCAGAGGAGCTGGGACGGAGCTAAAGCTCTGCCCTACTATAACAGGGGTTTAGCATTTAGTTGATAAAGTAACTTTCTGGAGGCACGGAAGATATGATATAGTGAAGCAGCTCTGGAGTTCTAATGATTTGTAGAGCGTCATGGATGTTTTGGATTATTTGTTTGTTTTTTTGCTGTGATTGTCTTTATGTGGCTAGAAGCCAATGAGTCCCTGCAGCAGCATGTGCAGGAGTGTGGCTTTCTGGTGTGAACACAAACAGGGAGATTGCTTGTGGATGCAAGTCAGGCTGGATCATAGGCGTAATCCTCTGCAGTAGGAAGTCCTAAGTCCTTGTATGCCCTTTATTTCAAGTGCTTGGTACAAAAGAAGGGCATGAGACCTTCAGCATGTTATGGCAATAAGGGTCTTACTCCCAATGCCGCTGCTCAAGCATAAATAGGATCTTATGCCCCACTTTGCCGTCCTGTGAGTTCTCTGAGATCATTAATTTTGTACAATCCTGCATATATGATACTTAAAAATGTATTCGAATAAAAATACACATTCATATTTATGCTGTTGCTCACTCTTCACTAGGGCTTAGAGGAATCATGATAGCTTCATTCCTTGACTCTTTACTGTTGACCTACTAAGAGTTTTATGGTTGTTTTACTGGGGATGAGATGATGAGCATGGGAAAGCACTCTGTTCTATATCCCAGTTTTAAACTGGTCTGCTCTGGAATACTGCTCTTACTGAGGATTTTTGCCTTCTGTTTACAGGCTGTGCCTTCCTAACGTACTGCGAAAGAGAGTCTGCTCTAAAGGCCCAGAGTGCGCTGCATGAACAGAAGACACTGCCAGGGGTGAGTCCACATTTAGATATGTACACTTATATATTTAATAATCTAAAATAGGTTACATACGGAGTTCCCACTGTGGATTTGAAAGCAGAATATATCCACTTACTTGAATGACTCACTGTTTGCTTTATGCATGTAAAACCAAGATGCCACCAGCCCGCTGGAGTAGTTTCCATGCAGCAAAGTAAAAGCTTTTTTTGCTCTAATCAAGAAACAGGTAGAGGTAATTAACTGGTTATAGGCTGAATTCTGCCAGCCTTGCTCAACTGAGAAAAAGCCTTAGGCTTCTGACCCCTCTAGTGAAATGTTAAAATGCTTACCAGGTGCTATCTCTCAGTATTTTTCTTCTCTGAGGCGAGGTGTGGCAGCAAGAAATCAAGAAACAGATCACATTATTGAGTTATCACAGAATGAAAACATATTCCTGATGACAAAGTGGTTTGACTCAGTTACTTTAGTATTCAAGCAGCTGTAGCAGATTGGAAAGGCGGTGAGACAAGGAGAAAAGAGAGAGAGAAGAGACGAACACAAGATAATGAGGAAAATTATTCACATGAGCAAGATCTAAGGTTCAGACAACACAAGTGGAACTAAAAATAGAATCAGTATTATGTGGGGAAGACCTGCCCTGCTGGGATGGGTTTCCAGTTTAGCAGTAGTGGGAGGAAGGAGGGGGAGATTATTTGGATTCAGCTGGGGTAGTTGTGCTGGAAACAGCTGAGTGCAATACTTGTGGCTAGAAAAAAAAATGGTTTGACTCTGACACAGAAAGTAGGCATCAAGCACTTGGGTGTAATTCTGAAAGTTTCAGGTTGTATCTAAAATGAAAGGTGATTGACCTTCAACCTGTCTTTATTAGTTACTACTGAAAAACGGAGTCTGTCCACAACTTCTCCACAAAACCGGAGGGTTGTTGCACTAGTTGCTTCATGCTAATAAAGATAGTGCTGGTTCTATTCTGGTTATTTATCATCCTGGGTCTATTTACCAACTGACTCTTTGCCACCTTACCAGTAAGAGGATGCCCACACACTTGCTCTTCTGTATTTATTTTTGCCTTAAATGCCATTCTTTATGTGAATATGTATATATTTCATTCACTTAAAAAAAAACAAACAAAAAAAAAAAGCACAACTCTTCCTGTTACCTAACAGCACTGATTTTTTTATCCTTTCCTTCTTTGGGGGAGGGGGAAAGAAATAGTCATAGATTGCTTGAGAATGATTTAAGTTTTACTAGGTTTAAGTTTTTCTCTTCTCACTTATTAACAGGTAATTCTTTCCTTCTCTTCTTTCTCCTCTGCCTAATGGAGCTGCGTGTATGGAAAACACTTATTTTGAGTAGCGATACTTCAAGTAACAATTCCTTTTACTTGAAATTTCTGGAATAAATTTGAAAGTGGTGCACGTGCAAGTATCAAATCTAGAGCTATGCTTGTGGTGTATGGGGTGTTGTATATTTAAAAGATGCCAACTAAAATTCCAGTTGTCTTCACTGTGGTTTTTCAGTGAAGCTCACTGCTACTAGCTCACATATAGAGCTCAAAAGTTCTCTGTGTCTCATCCTGAAACTCTGCGACATCTCAGTAAAGTTAGGGGACTGGTAAGATGATAGAGGATTCCGATTTTTTAAAATCCTTTTAAAGAAACTTTCTTTATATTTCCACATTTCTGAATTTCAACTTGCATTTTGGAAATTCTGAAATCAGAAAAATCTTAAACAAAACTGTTGTCTTAGACAATGGCAAAATTCAACCAGGTTGATTATTATTTTTTTGAAATATAAATAGCAGCCTGCCGGTTTTCAGGAGTTCTGAGCTCCGACCTCTCCTATCCCATTCATTTCCAGTTCTGTTTCTCTTAGGATAGAGCCTTATTTTCCTCTAGCAAACCCTGTGCATGCAGTTTTCTGCCAGGTTCCTGAACTCATCTTCTGAATGATGTCACTACAGTTTATTTAAGGAAACCAACCTTGTCTCTTGATAAACTATCATGCCTAGATACTGTTTTATGCTTCTTATGCGAGTAGCAAGGAATTATTTATGACTTACCTGACTGTATTTGATAACATACACCGGCAATATCAAGCATAGTTCATCACCGTAAAATAGGAAGCACTCGTAAGGTCAAGGGTCTAAGTCCTCATTCACCTGAGTTCACAAATAATACATATATAGCACCTTCTCTTGACCCTCCAGCATCTGTGAGACAAGCACTACTACTGAGGAACTATGAAAAATAATTAGTGAGTCTGGTGTAGGAAAAAAGCAATAATACTACAGTGAGTTTTTGAGTAGAGATGCTTTTCTCTCCCACAGTAAATGGTAAATTTGCCTGCCCTTGCGGTGTTGCTGTGTTCTTTCTATTATAAAACAGCGAATTGAGTCATTTTTAATAATATGCATATGAATGCTAATGTATGGAAATGGTGAGGCATCAGGAGTTTGTGTCCAGATTCAGATGCCTTTCCTCTTAGCTATGTATCACTGTATTTTTAGTGGAGTGGCTACATGCACATATTTTACAGTAATTACTTTCTGGATGTGCTTTGTAAGATGACAGAAATATGTGAAGCATATTTCTGTGTTATATGTGGGACATAAAGTCATCTTGTGGAATAATCAAAAGACTTCCAAGCAGGTATGTGTTGATTAATAAAGTCTTTATTGTGCTTTGTTTTGGGATGGGATGGTGATTTTGTAGAAACTAGAATGGGACAGAAGACAAAATTATCAGTTGAATATTCCTCACTTAATTAGGTTGTTTTGGACAGTTTGAAATTCTTCCTTGCCTAAAATTGAAGGTGAAGGTAGCAGCGTATGATATGTGTGTGTAAAGAGCACTTTTGTGAGCGCCAGACGCCTCAAATTCTAACGTTTTGTTTGTGATTGTTTATTTTACATATAATAGAGTAGCTGGATGATGAAGTATATTAGTTCTTTAATAATTTATAGAAATGCTTTGATGTTGCAGTAATTACATTAAAGGTCACATATCAAAGGTAATTTGGTTGAGCAGCTGTGATGGTTTCTCAGAAGCAATCAATATTGCTGTCCGTGGTGCAGATTTCACCGAGGGGACTGCCAGATTAAAGGAGGCTTATTACCAGCCAGCCAGACACGAGGGAAATCAAGAACAGATTGGAGAGATGCGCTATTCTCTTTCCCCACCTATAATTAACACTGTTCACCATAATCTGTGCTAATCCTTCATAGTGGGTAACCACTTCTGTTTTTTTTTTTTTTCCCCCCCCCCTCCTCTCTGATATCAGACAAGGAAGGGTAATTCAAGGAAAGGGAAAGAGAAAGTAGAGGAAGTAAAAGTTGATTTGCCCTTGGGATTTTTGATCCTTGTGTTTTTCTCAGTGATCAAGTGCAGTATCAGAAACACATCTCCTGATTTGGGGGAAAACAGGGGGGAAAAAGTGATCTAGATGATGACAGTGCAGAGGACATGAGGAAAAATATCTGCCTGCGTATTTGGTATAATATTATCTATCTGCCCCACAAAGCTCCACAGGAAATGAAATCAGGGAAATAAAATTATGTTTTAAGTGTAGTCATTTTGATTACAAATTATAGTGAAGCCAACTTTTTCTCCCCTTTCTTTTTTTCTTTCTGAAGCGAATGGCAGAGGATAATGCTGAGAAATGTAATTATGCTATCAAGATCTACTTTTTATTTATAGCACAAATAAACTGAGCTCATGTATGATAAGCACAGCAGCATTTTTTCCTCTGGTTCTTTGTGGCTCTCCCTGCACTGGGAGTGAATAGTCCATGGATACTTGGTTAGAGGCACTGCCTTTTTGCATAATGTTACAACCTCCCTATAAGATTCACACAGAAAAACTACAAAATTAAACAGCTAGGAAACTATTAAGTTCAGAAAGCTGAAAGTCGTATTGAAGTTAGGAAGTAAGCAGGACTTTTTCCTTTTTTTTTTTCTTCTTGTTTTTAATATGTATTTCTCCTGAAAGGAAGGATAGTGTTATGGATGTATGAAATTGCTCTGCAAATACTGTTTTATTCCTAATAGTGCCTTGTATTTTCAGCCACAGAAAACAAACATTGTCATAGTCACTCTCATCCTTCTTTTAAAAAAAAATCTCTTTAACATTAAAAGGCAGGTGGATTCATAAAACTGTTATTAAGCCCTTGTTAAAAACTAATGAAACTAAAGTTGTGCTTAGTCTTCCAAAAAATGTCGTGCACGTTACTGATATCATTTGGTTAAAGCTCATATGTGAGGAAGGACTTGTAAAAACTAGCTTTTCTTGACTTCTTATTATGAAGTATAAATGAAACACAAGCAGCACACAGAACTTGTGAGAGTCCATGCGTATAACATGAATTTGACCCATTTAAGTGGATCCTACTATGATTTTGCAGTCTTTACTGTCCTTTCTAATATTTCAGAGGCCTTTCCAAAAGCCATGAAACCACATACCACCCCTACACCCTGTGTTAAGTCAAAGATGGTGATATATTCCTGCACCTCATCATTTCAAAAGTGTGGAGTTTTGGTTTTGCTGTTTTTTCTTTTTTTTGGTTTTTTTTTTCCTACCAATGTAAATTGCAATTTGGTCAGCAGTGGCAGCCTGGATGAGTTCCATTGATTAAAGTAGCCTGCTGAACACACAGCCTGCTCACCATGCCCTTTAGATTTTGAAAGAAAACACATTTAATTGTTCCCTTGGGAGAAACATGTCTGTTTTCTGAAGTTGAAAATGAAGATGAAAAGGAATAAAAACAGATTTGAGGTAAGATACTTGCAAAAACCAAGTCTGTAGAAATTTTCCAGGACTGTAAAATCTCTAGGTGTGAATATTGTGGTTAAAAATTTTGTCTGCCATTTTTCTCCCCTTCTGACTCACCAGCCACTCAAAAGATTTTTGGATCTGGCTTTGGGGAAAGGAGGGGACAAGAAGATAGAGGGAGAGGAAGCCATTTGCACTTTCCATTTGCTAAAAACCCTTGTAGTTTGACAGTGCTGTTCTGTTCACCAGATGAGATGAAACACCTGGGTCCTATCTGCTTGGTAAACATTAAAGTTCCATTTCACTAGTTAAAGATTGACTTCTATATCCCTATACCACAGCCTCTGGAATACAAAGTAAACTCTCTCTGCCATCCAGTCCAAAGAGCTTTGGAGCAAACAGATGCAGTGCAAGCAATGCGACAGGACCAGTGTGTTGGATGCATGCTGTTATATTTCATCTGAAACTGGTGTATTCATTGCATTTGTGGTTTCTGACAGGGTTCAGATGTGCAAAATGTGAACTAGGCTTCTGAATTTTTTTTTTGAGATTTAGTGAGACTTTGAAAAGGGTGTATATAAATTAAATTACTAAATATATTGTATTTTCTTTCTCAATTTGCCACTTTTTTGGCCCTCAAAGGGCAATTTCTATGCTATTCAACAAAAGCTGTTGCTGGACCTTCATTTGCTTTATGTGTTATTCAATGACAACTTTTCTCTCTGACGTGTCTGCCATAGGAGGATCAATCTAATTTTATGTACAACTGTAAAGATGAATGATAAGTAGAAAGGATTCAGGCAAGTACAAGCTGAATAAATTATAAAGGGCAAATGATGACAGGACTGAGGGTCCCAGGAGACAGTGATATGATAACAGAAACTAAAGACGAATTTATGATGGATGTAGTTAGCATGTACTGAGGCTGTTAATTCTTCAGGGTAGTTTTACAACTTCTTGTGATTGGAGCAATCAAAGTATTTCATTTTAAAGAGATGCTGTATATTTTCACTTGTCTGTTCTGCATATTTGTATGTATGGTCTCATTTGTATGCACAGCAGTAAACTCCCATAGGCTAGTCAAGCTTACCTTCCATCAAAGGGCCCCTATTCTCCAAACCATAATGCCACTGTTTATGCATAAATAAATAGATAATGTGTAAAGATTTGAAGGCAAAGCTGGATCTTGGAATAAAAAAAAGTTTCGATTTTCATAACTCAAAGCAATCAGCTCAGAACCTGCAAGAGACTGAGCACCTTCAGCTGCCTTCAAAGCCAAGCCAGGGGATTGAGTTAGCTCACCAATTTCTGAGGAAAAAAAACTATATATAACAAGTTTCAGGTAGGTCAAATGTTGAGTTTAAGCTACTTTAAGAGCAGCTGATGCAGCATCATAAAGTTAGAAGCAAATCTGATCTCAGCGCAGTTCTTGATTGCATTTCATTCATACTCTTATTTCTATCTCTTGTTCCTTATTATTAAGGATATTTGCATGAAAATGATCTTTTTTTTTTTCCTTCCTCAGAAGGGTTGTCTCTTGTCTGTGAGTAATGCTTACTCTGGCCTACATTTGTTCATGCCATGGGCTTGATTCTGACTTCATTTACACAAGTGTAAATCAGCAACGATCTGATTGAGGTCAAGGGATTTATGTGGCGTAGGAAAGAGCAGACTCAGCTGTATTTGTCACTGCCGAAATGATGTCATCGTGAACCGGCACCATGGCTCTAAATGAGGAAACAAATTTCTACCAAGAATCTTCCTGTCAGGGTATGTGATCTCAGAATGCTGAGCATCCCTGACACCTGCTGGGCCATTAGAGATCCCTCCCGGGGCTTTGTGTTCAAGCCAGGTCCCAGCTCTGAGCTCTGGGGTCTGGAGTTGGTCTAGCCTGGGGGTTTCAGTAGTGTTAGCCATTAGACACTACTCAGTCTGAAACACTAGAGATTTCACACTAGTGATACAAGTAAGGACTGGATATACTTGGGAAGAATTCCCAAGGAGTAGACCACTGTTTCTTATCCCTTGTTATATGGACAATGTGTATCTATACACACACCAATCCAGGGAGCCTTCTAGGATATCTTTCCAGAATTGCCTGTTTGCAGTTTACAGTAATGAGGCATGCACTGACTCGCAATATTAATC
Organism: Nothura maculosa; assembly: GCA_032353885.1. Lineage (NCBI taxonomy): Eukaryota > Metazoa > Chordata > Aves > Tinamiformes > Tinamidae > Nothura > Nothura maculosa. The sequence goes on from JAUBOD010000950.1 coordinate 1,153,766, forward strand.
AGTCCATTATGGATCAAGAAAGTACTTGGAATCAGATGTTCTGTGGCTGTTGACTTGACCTTACATATGTGGCAGTGATGCCTGCCAGCTCTTTGCTTCTTTGTGGTATGTACAGGCCTTTAAACTTCTAGAATATTCATGGTGATAGAAATCCATCTTAAAGCCATATACAAAAGCCAAAGTTGAGTAGCAGTTGAGGTGTTTGAGTATTGCT
>JAUBOD010000950.1:1154079-1170762 GCA_032353885.1 Nothura maculosa
CAGGACTTAAATGCTGCTTGAAACACTATTTCTGTTAATATTTCTTACACTAGCTAGGCAAGGAACATCTATGCATGTTGAAAACAGTTGAGATGGACTGTGAGCTTTAACACAAGAAATGGAGGCACTGCCTTACAAACCCTTTCAGAAAGCTGTGTCCCCTGCTTTAAATACTTTCAATGAATGTTTCATACATTAAAGTTAAAACCATGCTTAAAGTTATGTACTCCCGCTAAGGAATTAGCTGAACTGAAATCCTTTGGGAGTGGCAAAGCCCGTCCCATCTCTCTGCTCGTGGATAACTTTTGATAGGAGTTGACATAATGCAACCTATTTAGCTTCTGTGCTTCACTTCTGCTCTGCTCTTGCTTTGGCAGGGAGAAAGTGGTGGGGAATGACTGGCTGTGAGATTGCCCTGTCAGTTCAGACAAGCAGATATCTGAAGTGACTTTGCTCTGTGGAGTAGCTGCAGAGAGAGCCTTACAGTGGCACTGCATGTATGAGTTGCTGTACTTGGCAGCTTCCCAGCAATGTCAAATCTTTCTGATTAGTTTCTGTAAGTACAAGGACAAAATTAAGCCTAACCTATTTTTCAAAGAATAAATGTGCATTTCCCATTTTTTCTCATAAATGAGGACCTTCTTATATCTTGTTTCTCATGCTCTTTTCCCCCTTTCAGCATGTAACCCCTTCAGCATGTAAGAGCAAAGTTGTCTTTCATTAAAAGATCTTCTTTCAAAAACACATACCTCTAAATTCCTTTGATTTCCCTACCTAATTTTGACCTCTAGATGAATATATTTTCAACTCCAAATGAACTGATAGTGAGCTATTCCCTACCTTTCCTCATATGCATGAGAAGCTACAATCTTCGAAGTCTCCCAGAGCTTGAGATTACATATTTGTCTATATCTTCTTGAGAGAGAGAGAGGGGAAAAAGAAAAGATTGGTCGTTATCTATCTAGGCAGATCTGGCAGAAAAAGTCTTGTAGAGCTATAACAAATCCTTTCCAAGATCAGATTGTCCATTCAAACTGGTGGAATGAATATAGTTGTTCTCTTGTGTGACTAGTTTGATCGAATTTGTTACTATAAAGACTTTGCATGGTAAATTGGTATCTTATTTTAAAAAAAAAAAATCTGATTTCACTTATTTCTTTGCCCATTTTAATAGAACTTCGCTTCCAGGCTGATGTAACTGGATTTTTTTTCCTAGGCCTTTTTGCTTGCAGCTGAATAAAGCTGACTTATGATCAGTGCCACTGTCAGGATCTTTCTTGGTAAACATTGCAGAGCTTGCCTGCCTTTCCCATTCCCTTGCAGTGTCCTTTCTCCATTAAGTCACACCAGCGCCTCCTGTCTGCCTGAATGACGTCCTCTCCGTTTCTCCTCCATCCCATCCTGCTCTGCATGTCTGTCCTTGCCGTCTCTTTTCTCCTTTGCAGATTTTCTGGAAACATTAGGCAGTGTTCACATAGCGCCTGCCCCATGTCATGAGTTTAAATTGTAGCCACTAAGATAGGAACCCTGTCCTGCTCAACTGCTGCTGCCTTGGAGAACACACATTCTTTCCAGACAAGGAACCTGCATTACTGATTTTTCTCCCATGTTGAGGCACTACATGTACGTAAGCACTAGAGCTCCCTTCTAAATCCAAGATTTCTTGAAACTATGACTTAATGTTTTGCGGTGCTTTGCACATACTGGCAAATAGAAGAGGCAGTATAGGCTTTGTGCAGGGTTTTGTGGTCTATTCTTCCTTAGAGCACCTGAGAAGAGACCATGGGATTTATTTCTTTACTTATGCTGAGTTTGTAAGGGAGGAAGAGGGCGGAGAGAGTTCCTGCAAACTCACCATTCTGGTGGTTATAACCTACTGCTTCAAGCTTATTTTTCCTATAACTGCTCTCCTGCATTGCTTGATGTTGCATGTATTTTCACATGAGAAGGGAGAGACTGAGACACTCCTGGGAAAGTTGGGCATAGCATGTCCCTGGAAGAACAGCATATCCAAAAATAAGCAGGCTGCTGCTGAGGGGATCCTGGGAAAATGTGTGTATTTGTGCACTCCATATGGTTTGTGGAAAATGCACTGAGGGTGCTACCAATGTGAATAAACTATGAATAGTGAAATGCAGATGTGACAGTCTTCAAAGAGTATGTCTCAAGGAAGGATCCAAATTTATCTATATATTGCAAAATGTTTCTCTTTATTTTTATTTTATTGAGTCTTAAACCCTTTCTGTCAGCGCTCTGAACACAAGCTGCCATAGCACAGTGGTAATGTCTCTAAAGTGAGCCTGTCCAAACTAATTTCATTGTCCTTGCTGAGTGAAGTGCAACAATTAAGCAGACAGCACAAACGGGTCCAGATAAATTGGGTATTTACAATTATTTCACTTTGGATAATCTAATGTGATGTTCACTGTGCAGCTAAGAAATGTGCTTCCCGATGCAGGAGGCTCCCATTTGGTTCTCCTGCTTGCTGAGTAAAAATTCAGAGGAATTCCTGAACCTTGTAGACTTTGAGCTGCTTTACATCACTGCAGTTTGAATCAGAATCTTATCCTCTCTAGATGCCCTGTAAAGCTGCCTCCCTTCAGCTGTGTTTGCACTTTAGAGATACAGCCAGGGGAGCTGGAAGGTCATTTCTTTTTTTTCCTGGGCTGGGGTTATGTTGTTGAACTCTTTCACTTGGGGGAATCCAGCTTTCTTTGAGTGCCTCTTTGCTCTCCAGCATAGGAACTGTGAGTGACAACTGGACTGGCTCTCCAGCTCTGGCATTGCTGCTGACTTTCTGGATAGCATTGCAGTCAGATTCCCTCATTACCGATGCTTCTCTTTCCTGGTGTTAGCACCTTGGGGCTATATTCTGGCTTTTCACCAGTTCTGGTTGAAAACTCATAGCAATGCCAGTTGAATAGCAGGTGAATTGCACCAGCAGATCAGCAGGGAAAGGCACATCTCAACTTCTTGCCTCTTTTCTTTGCAGGATACATTGCTTGTCCTCTCCTCCTGCTGCCCCCTGTCCCAAGCAAAGCTCTGTGTTGCTGAACAGTCAGCAACAACTTCACCCAAACCACCAACTTCATCACATTTGGACCTAGCAGTTTTCCTACAGACCCTCGAGTGTGTGATGCTTAGGTCTTGGCTCTTAGTTTACACAATAAATGAAGCCCATTAGAGAGGATAATCAGGGCTCAGAGAAGGCCACCTTACTCACTGAGGAGGTTATGTTAAGCCTCTGTAGTTATTAATCATACTTTTCCGTGCAGATAGCTGAAGATTAGGAGTCACATTTATCCTCTTAGCTCCTCGTTCTTTCGTGTTGATGTGCAAGCTCTCTTTATTATTGTTATGATAATTATTCATAGCCCATCCAGTCAGCCGGGCCTGCTTCTGAGATGTTACTTGAAGTCTCTCACCTCGCTGTAGTGGCTTGATAATACAGGGCAGAGCCACTGGAGGTCTCTCCTTTTATATGCCGGGAAACATCCTTGAGAGTCCTAGAAAGTCTCTGCTAGCTGTTATTGAATAGCAGTATCTTGTCCAGAGGCCAAGAGTTCTGAACAGAAGCCGACACTGTTAGAAGAGTCAGGTTTAACAGCAATCCTTTTGATGTCCCTTGCTTCATCTTTTAATGCCAGCTCTAACCTTGAACTTGCACTAGAGGACGTGCTACCTTGTAGTTCTTTGAAATCTAGCCCGGCACCCTTTTAATCAGTGGATGACCCCCTTTTCCTCTCTTCATTTTTAAACACTTAAATAAACCGAGATAAAAACAGATCTGTACCAGGTGTACTTAGTAGTGTAAAAGAAAATGATTCAAAGAAAGGGAAACATTTATTCCATCAAAGAAACTGTCCTTACGTTTAAAATTTTTCCTGAGAATATCTTTTCATCGCTTTTGCTTATTCTCTTTATTCATTTCTGGTAATCAAAAAAGTTGTATTTTGTTCCCTAACCCCTCTTCCCTACCCCAAAGACTTCAGTCGTTGGTTATTTGCTCCAATGAAATGATGGTTGGAGCAACTTTTCAGCTAACTTTATTCAGATCAGTGAATGTACCATCCAACTGCAGATTGTTTCAGTACATAACCATTGTTATGCACCTGCACACCTGTTCATTTTCTTTGTATCCACATTCAGTTTTGTAGAAATTTACTCCAGTTTTCTTTTTCCACTTTAAGGTTATTGGTAGAAAAGCAGTTTTATTGGAAACAGGGCCAGGTGGGGGAATATGCACAGTCCTAAGCCAGTAAATCCGTAGTACCCAGTTCAAGACAAGCACATTTTAAATCACTACATCATCCAGTTGCTAAAAACCTGGATTCACTTTATCCAATCTGTAGTTTGAGGCACTATATTTAACAATTTACCTATCTACCAAATCACTCTTTAGTCTGTGAAGAATGGCACATGACTAAATAGAATGGTTCATTCTTTTCTCTTTTGATTGATGTAAATAAACTACTAATCTTGATTTCTGCTTAAGAGGCCTAGGTTTAAGTGAGTCTTTTCCTCCCACTTTTGCAATGGTGACTTCAGCTTCCCAAATGCTGTATTTACATCCTTATCCACCTTCAATAGGAAGGATCATTGCTGTCTTGACTTAGAGGCTGTTATGTCAACTCATGGTTTGGCTCTTTTTTTTTTTTTTTTTTTTTTTTTTTATAATAGTCCAGACAATGTGTTTGATAATGCACAAGGTTCTGGAGCTTTCTCCTCTTTGAGACTGACACACTGGATCTCTAAGACAATTGTGTCTTGACATATTGTAATAAAAGCAATCTAGGTATACAGCCTGCGAGCTTAATTTTGCTGACCTTAGATGTCGCTAGGATATGTTGACAGTTACCAGCTTGTCTATCAGAAAATTGGACTTGTCTGTTCCTCTCTAGGTGGGAAAATGGAGACATGATTAGGAATAGTGAGGAAATACTGGGCTGTGGTGAAGAGTGGGCCTGTGGGCTGGCAGCTCTGATCCAGGATGGGAGAAACTTGGAGGCACTATTTACTTATGGAGTTACTGATATTACTATTGATAGTAGTCAGTGGATTTGTGTTCACCCACTAAATGGAGCTTGTTAACCTTCTCCACTATCACTCCTTAGATTATTAGATAGTTACAGTTCTCCTGAGCTGGACTTACTTCATATGTGCCCGTGTTTGTGTATAGTGTTTAGAGCTGACAGCCCTTGCTTTGACTACAATGTCCTAGACAATTCTGTAATGCTGACAAAGGATAACAACTGTTGGGAGGGAAAAGCTCTCTTCAAATATAAGGTGATGGTTCAGGATGATTCTTGCCTTTCATAAAGGGGCTGTCTCTTTCCTCTTTTTCATGATTGACCTGAAAGTAAATAAGAGAAGAATGATATTCCTACTATTATTTAAAAAAAAAAAAAAAGGAAAGAAAAAGGCAAGGAGAATTTCTTAGATGCACGCTATGCTTTTCCATACTGTACTTGACATCTGTAATAAAATTTGGGTCAGATACACTTTTCAATAAAAAGCGGCATCCTACAAACAGCCCCACACTTGTATTAGGGTCATGTCAAGAATAATAGAAACTGTTGTCACTGCACTGAGCCTCTGCTTTGTATTAGGTATTCCTCGCATCTCTCTTCTCTGCTTCTTTCCAAGACATAATATAAAGTTGCTTATCATGTTCCACCATTTCTCACCTAAGGGCACAGTGAGGGAAGCTGGTTAGCAGTGCGCACAGCACCTCAAAGTTGCCCTTCTGCTCCAGTGTCTTTGAGTGCAGGCAAAAGGTGGAGCATTTGCATCGCCTTGCTTGATGACACCTGTCCTTCCCCCTCGGCTGCATGAGAGATGCAGGAAGAAAGGAGGGCTTATGTGAAGGAGAGTTTAGTTTTCCTTGCTCTTACTTTGCCGTGTGTTGAGGGTGAGGAGTCACTATGTGTGTGTGTGTGTGTGTGTGTGTGTGTATATAATGAATATTGCTCTGAGGAGACATGAGGGAAGGATATAATAGCTTATACTGAGAGCTGTTTGAAGAACACAGTCCCAGGTAATCCTGGTTTCAGCACCCCCCCCAAGGCCTGCCATGCTGCTCCCTGATGCGCAGCCATCAGGCATCTGCCCAGGTGTAGAGTAGGTCTCATCTGATTTGCTTTAGCACTGAGGGTTGCTGCTGTGGCTTTAGGAAGCAGAAATAGGTGTGTTGTCATGGACATGTAGCTGTACGCATCTAGACTTGGGCTTGATGTGTTTTGGACATCTTTTGTGCTGTCCTACTACTTCTGGGTCAGTGGCCAGAGAAGTGTAAAGGTCTGTGAGTCCTCACCTGCCCAGTCTTTTATGTATCAGCAGCATGTTTTGGCTCTCAAGTGTGCTTTGAGCATCATCTCAGTGCAGCCTTGTCCTTATCTGGTGGACAATCAGAGGAAAGAAGAGAGACCACCAAACTTCAAATCACTTGGTTATGCCTCATAACAGACTGTGAAACCAGTTTGCATGGGTGAGAGGCTTCTTTCCTTCCCTTTCCATGCCCAGAGCTGCCCTTGAGATGCTTTTAGTAACTCTCCTCTTTTCTTGAATGATAGTTGCTGGGGTAGATGGCAAAATGACATACAGATCCCCCCGGGGACGTGATGCCTGCTCTCCTCTGACCGAAATGTGGTTACACTTGCCGGCTGCCCCATCTCCAATTCAGAGCCCTCTGTTTGATGCCGCACACCTGCTCTTCCTTTCTTTTCCTCCAAAGCCTAGTGACATCCTTTGCTAGATTTGAGGTGCTGGCGTAGATCAGAGTCCTCGCAGGATCAAACAACGTGCTGTGTGCAATCCGTACGGCTACAAACAAGGGCTTTCGCTCACAGGAACACGGTTCTGTGCTGCATTTCCCACAGCCCATCAGCCTGGAGCCAGGGGTAGCTTTTGATTTCACAGGGAAACTCATTCCTGCCCTTCCTCCGAGTTCTTCAGAAAAAAGGACAGAGGAGGGAGGAAGAAGTAAAAGGCTGAGAGGAGAGAAGAAGGAGAAAGGAGCTTTCTTTATGCTTCAGAAGGGTTGAACATAGTCATGCTATAGGTTTGGTTTCCTATGGTAGGGAAGCATCCAAGAGGACAAAAGAGCCCAGTGCAAGAAAGTAAGAAGTCTGAGAAACTTGCTTCAATGTGTGTCTTGTATGATTTTGAGTGTGGGCATTTTTTAATATCTTAAGAACCTTATTTGCCTTTGTGTCTTGCTATTTAAAATGCAATTCAATATAGTCTCTGCCAGTTGAAGGTAAGTGAGGACAGAACATGATGCGGAAGGGAGATAAATGTCCTTCACTGCAGGCTACTACTTACTGTGGACGTCTGCTTCCCACAAAAGCTTTATTTACACAGTCCTAGACATAACTTTAAAGGAATACATTGAAAATATAAGTATTAATGTACAGTTTTCTGACTAGCTTGGATCTTTTGCAGTGTCTCTTGGGGCTTCCGGAAGGCTTGCTGAAAGCTTAAGTGACTCAGACACTTAAAACAATAAGAAGCAGCATTTTGAAATCTTAATAGTAGAGCTTTACATTAGTTTTCAGAACTCTGGAAAAAAAAAAAGCGAAATTTACTTTCCATACCACACTTTTTTGTTCTTTTTTTTCAGAATATTTGGTTAAAAAAATCTTATTTATTTTTGTAGACTTTTTTCCCCCTGTTTCTTTATCTTTCCCTATTAAGTCAGGAAAATGCAAAGAGGCATAAACAATAGGCAGTACCCCTTTCCACTACATAACACAAGAAAAATCCATACTTTTGCAAGGGAAAATAATTACTAATTAATATTTTTCAATAAATAATCCTAGTACCCTTGTAATTCAAATTTAAAAATCAATCAATAAGAAGTTCTTTTCAGTAATTAAGTTCAGGCTTATTACTGTTTACTTGCAATATTATTGGGTTTGATGCTGTTCTGGTTCGCCCGGATATAACTGAGTGCTTCTATCTGTCACTGTGTAAGTGGCCCGCAGATGAAACAGAGGGTTAAGAAGAAAATTAGAAGTCGTCCCTTGATGCCCACTTCAGCAGCATTGGTCTGTTTACCAGAAGAGCTTGAATTTCTTTTTGAGTTTGCCTCTCTCCTTTGATTTTTGAGCATTCTTGGGGTGCAAGCAGTTGGCACAGGGGTCCTCAGAAGACAGCAGAATTTGCAGCTGATGCCTTCTCTGGAGAGCTCTTGGTTAGGGAGGAGACAGACCCATTTTAGATTGCAACTGCCTGAGTTACAGGATCGCACTCATGCTGCTGACTTGTCTTAGTGGCCCATCTGCTAGTGTGCACCAGGGCAAATAACTGTTAAGTTCTCTGTTGCAAAACATCTATTTTCTATCTTAACTAAAGCTAGTTGGTGCTAGTTCCCCTCCGAAGAGCCTTTCTGTTTGTTTTGGGATCTGGATGAGGCATTCAGTAGGCAAACAGCACGTATTCAGAATTCTAGGGCACTGTACCTTTCTCTCCCAAAGCTAATTTCTTCAAATTCTTCTTTTCCGATACTTTTTGTAGTAAGCCATAGTGAAGTTTAAATTGATATCTCAAGGGTGGTCTCAGCTTGTCAATACAAATAGTTGATGGTGCAAATTTCATGTAACAATGATTAAAGACTATTAATAATAATTTTCAAAGTATTCTCTTGGATAAGGAAACCAAACTCTCACAGGGGATGAACCAGTTATGTAAAACCAATACCATGCAGCATTATCTTTAATATAAGGAAATGCATGAAATACTTTGGAGGCGTAGAAGGATTTGATGTGAGATCCAGGAAGTTTTTCTACATTTTAATATTCTTTTGAAGTCTATTCTATGGATCACTATCCACCTCTCAAACTCTTCCATATTTGTACAGCATCAAAGAATCACAAAATCTACAAAAAGTATTACAAAAAATTTAAATGATGCTGTTAAATTGGATTAAAAATAAAATTTTGAGGAAGACATTCAGAGTTTTATCAACATCTCTTTATCAAAGTAAGTGTTATAGAAACCTTGTTCAAAAGTACAGTAGACTTATTTCATCTAATGAAAACAGCTTCATTTACATGAAAATACAGTTCATAGTTCTGATTAACATTTAAATTTATGGGAAAAAAATGGAAGGAAAAGGGCTCTACCCAACTGAACTACATGAGAAAGGTCTGTAACATCGTTCCACTGGGACAGGGAAAACTAGCAGGAAGAAAAATGGGTAAAATATAAATATAAAGCGCCCTGGATTGTGACCCAGGCTGCCTAGGCTAGCTCAGTGTAGTCCTCAAAGGACTGGCACAGAAGCCCTGATAACTTTGCACCCTGTGCTTGCTCATCACTCCCAGCAAATCTCTCCACCGCTCAGATCTCCAGGTGCTTTGTGCTGCCGAGGCATCTTTCTTGCAGACTGCCAGTTCCCTTGCTGAAGCTCAGGCTGCCGGGCTGGGAGAGCCGTTTTGCAGGGCTTGACAGCAGTCCCTGTGAGCTGGGGTCAGTGTTGGGTAGGGCAGTGTTGAGTAGGGTTGTTGTGATGTGAGGAGCTCCTGTGTCCCTGGTGAAGTGGGCGGCACAATGGCAATTTTGGAGACTGATTCCTATGCTGCAGAAAGGTGAAACCTCCAGTAGCGTGTGGCCAGAGCACACGTGGCAGCGTATCTGCTGGTGTGTCCCTGGTGCCTTTGCAGGCCACGCTCCTGTGCTCCATCAGAGATGTGGCCTGTCCGTGCAGTGAGGTCACACTGGTGTCCAATGTCATCTCAGAACCTGCAGTTGTGTGGAAAACTAAGGGCCTTTCTGAAAGTGGGATTGGAGCAGGATTTTGCTTTTCTGGGAGAAGACAATAAGAAAGCTCTTTAGGATTTGTCTGCTGGCGTTTTGATATCTCTCTGTGGATTAGTCAATTAGAAATGACTTGATTCTAGGCAGAGAACCTAGCTGCATAGTGATGGAAGGGAAAAAGAGTTTGGGTTTTCTGGCAGGGGATAGAAGTGTAGAGTGGTGTGATTTTGGACAAAATAGCCAGTGAGTAGATTTTTCTTAAATATGTGCAGCATCTGTTTTGTGCCTCTCCTATTGAAATAGGAGATAAAATTTCCCTTGGATTTCCCAGAAGTAGATCTAAATCAGTGGCGTGAGGCTCTGATAAACTCCTGTTTTGTGTGAGGTTTCTGTAGTGTCCTGTCCAAATGTAGGTGGGAGGAAGGGACAGAAGGCTTAGCTGGGATTCTCTGAATCTTTCTAAAGACAGAGCTCTTAATTCTGAGGAACGTGTTTTTCCTATACTTGGGAGCTGGTGGAAGTTGTGCATTAGGTAGATATTCTCAGAAATGAGTTTGGTAGTGTCAGATATGCAAGTTTAACTACAATGTGCAGTTATTTGATTTGACTTTTAGATTAAGCTAAGGCAGGTGTGATATTCTGGCCTTGCAACGTTGTTGGATGAGCTCTCTGATCTCTGCCTCTTTATTTGGCAATTACTCTGCCTGCTCTTAAACTCCTGTGCTGGAGCTTAGTGCTTGAACTCTAGGCTGGCAGTTTTGGCTAATGAAGGGCAGTGCAAAATAAATCACTGTCCTACTGATAATTGTCCAAGACAAACCTAGAGTTCCCTGAGCTATCCAGTGCATTTTTATCCCATGACTGACTCACGTATGGAGAACCTCAGTGCAATGTCCTACATGTCATGGGCAGCTGTCCTCAGTGGGGCTTGGCAAAGATGAATGAAATTAATGTTCCTCTGTCCTTTTAGTTTGTGTGGAGAGCATCTCACCTGAATGTCCCCAGATGAGCTTGTGTAAGACGAGCTGAGTAGCTTAAACTGTTTGAATTGCTGGTGTGCATGAACCCGAGGGCTGGAGCCTGAAAGTGGATGCTGCCTCCCTATACTATGAACATATGGAGAAGTGAATATAACATTGCCACTACTACTGAGCTGGGTAGGATTCTGCAGGATATATGCTCACCTGTAGCTAGGATGGCCGAATGCTTCTCAACTCTGTTACTTTTTCTGTGAAAACAGATATCTGGACAGTTGGTTTCTTTGTATTCCTTTAAATCTGCAAAGCCTTTTGAACTCCTCACATCTGATAATCCACCATGATATACAAGTATTTCTTTAGTGTTTGGCTGTTTTTCTTAGGCAACCTTCTGTGGGGAGGAGGAAGGAGAAAGCATCTGCCAATGGACTAGGGCACGCCGTATGGAAATGCAAGGTGTGAGCCAGATTTGAGGGGGATACCTGAGCTGAAAATGAAGCATGAGGACTTAAGCATATCTCATTGTTCTTAGCAGCTTAAAACTCAGACTGTTCCTCTCCTAGAGTACAAAGAGGTAGAAAACTCCTCTGATAACTTGGTTTCCACCGACCCTTGGAGATGGTACAATCCTTTTCTGAGATTTACCTGTTCTTAATTATTAGATCATTACCTCTAATTTAATTATTAAAAATGTGAATGCTATTGGGGAAGCCACTTTGCCTCTGTGAGGCTTGAGTTTCCACCTGTGAAAGGAAGACAAGGTTCTTGATCTCTTCTATAAAGCAAAATAGAAAGGACAGATGCTTATTACAAAATTGTCTCAGCACAAGAAAAATCATATCTATTTTTCTTAACCATTTCATTGCTGTTAGATGCTGGCAAGAACTGCTAAAACACTCTTATCCCACCTCTTGCCTTTAAAACCTGTACGTCCTTAAAATAAGTACGAAAAATGCCAACCAAGCAATAAACTGAATTTATCATCACTTGGTGGGACTGGGTAGGGCTATTCATGAGTACAATCCAAAGGCCTTCACCTTGACTTCCCAACATAGTTTGATGTGATTTTAATCTGATTATTAGGCTCTTGGTACAGCTTGCAAGCTTGTAAAAGATACACTGCTGGCAGAAACATTTTTGTAACTGGGGAAACTTTTTGTTGTTGTTGATGTATGTGTTGCCTGCCATAAATACTCATCTGAGAGGCAAAGGTCACTTGGTAGCGGCTTAGCAGCTTCACTTTCCGAAATGAAACTCGAGGACTCTGGATCTGCAGCAGAAGGTGGGGGCTGAAATAAATGAGGAGAAATCTCTTACTTAACAATGTAGAAGCCAGATTATCTGTGTTTTTTTTTTCTTTTGCTGTCATCTTTTTTTTTTCAGTTTTTCTTTTTTTTTCTTAATGTTTAAGTTCCAGTAAAAGGTGCAGAAATGGATGGCCTTGGTAACTAAGCCCTGTGTGTTTATTCACAGGGCAGTATAGTGCAGCTGGTGGCATTAAGGGATGTGCTCCCAAGGCCATGACCACCTTCTGTGCCAGCCTGCTGGATTTATCTGCAGAGTATTAAATGCAAATTTGGGCTTGTTTACAAGGCTAACCGGAACAATTTGGTAACCCAGGGCACTGGGTAATCAAGCCTGGACTTAAGGATTTCATTTTTTGTACAGAAAGAAGCCTGAAGATCAAACTGAGGTTCTGAGATGTGCTTGGTGGACATGTGACACAGTAAATCTAGTTAGATGATGCAGCAGCAAGTTCACCTGCTAAACTTCAGAGCTGCTTTTCTTTGGTGAGGGAGAGAGTGCAGGCGGAAAAGGCACTGGCTCCCTTCGCCATAGGGGTTCACAAACCATTCTTGGTAAGTTAGCAGTTTTGGTCATCACAGCATGTGCTATCAGCAACAGTGGCAGAATTGCTGTTGGTCACTGCAGCTCCCTGCTATGTTACCAGTCATCTACCACTTAGACCAATGTGTGGGATGTAGCTCTTGTGCAATGTGACTGTATGAACTACCTGCGTGTGAAATCTGCCAGGCAGCTCAGTTTGCTGGTAAAATCAGTGCTGTTTATTTTCCTGTTAAAACATAAGATGCTGCCAAGACTCATGAGCACAGCTGATTTTTAGAAAAAAAAAAAAAAGACAAAGAAGAAAAAAGTGAACAATGAAACTATTGTTGTTGTTTTCTTGGAAAGCACTGAAATGTGTTCTGAAAGGGTACTGTTTCCACCGTGTCCTTATTGTGATGGTGTCTCAGATCCAGGATAGCACTTTGACCAAGACATTCTGTTTATCCTATTTTGATGAGATCTGGGATTAAAAAAGAATAAACAAACCTGCTCTGAAACCAGTAGAAAACTCCCCTCTGAAATCCTGTGCAAGCACTGGATAATAGACGGTGATATTTCTTCTCTTCAAATTTCTGTCTCTTCACGAAAGAAAGATAAATTTCAAAGCCTTGAAATGTTTGTAAGAATAAGTGTCAGTTTTCTGGCCAGCCCTGGTCGCGGGTGGCCCTAGGAGGCAGGTGGTGTCTGCTAACTCTGCTAGGCCGTGGTTGGAGCCCCTTGTGTGCCACGCACCAAAACTGCTGACCACAAGGAAAACTCCTGTGCATGTAGGTGACCTATCATGGCCCAGATCAGCACGCTGATCTTAACGGACAGTTGGTGTCACCCAGCAGCTGCATCAGCTCTCAGTCTGAATGGTCTCTCTGTAACATAACTCATGAGCTGGACCTTGTTTTCTCATTGTGTAGAATCCACCCCAACTAGAATTTTTACCTTAGCAAGGGAATGTGGATGCCTGAGTCAGTGGCATTTAATGACCGTGAGTGCAGTTCACCACCTGGACTGTAGTCTTCTGAGGGTTAAATATCGGGATTTTTCCCCCAGTGGCTGATAGTAGAGACTGAACTGAACCAGCCTCCTTTTCCTTTGGTAGAGACCCAAGACCAATACCTAAGGCTACACAGATAATGTTAAGTGATGACTTGTGAATTGAAACTAATTCTTCTGCTAAATAAACTCTCAGCCACTCCTCCAATGTGAGTCTTCTAAGTAACTGAATGCTCATCATATTAACCCACATGCTTAGAAGACTTAGCATTACGTTGCTTTCGTAAGCTCTTCACTGTCTTTATTAAACTATTTATCTGAGGGAACTTTATATTTTCTTTTAGGATAAACTGGAGATAATGCAACGTGCTTGTTTTAATTTGCAAGGTTAACTGATCTAATTATCTGTGTGTGTTTATTTAAATCCTTTTGAGCACTAGGCGATTGCAGGTGGCTGCTTTGTATTCCACCAACAGGAAATCTCTTAAAATGAGATGATATAGCTCAGTGGGTCTTCTTGTATAAAGGATTTTCTAATAATGTATGAATTTATTAATAGACAAAGATAAATAGAGGGTTTATTTACATTAAACAAATTCGCAAGGAACTATTTTTTCCCTAAACTAGAGATGGCCAAATACTCTTACAAGGCCAAATACTCTTACATCTGCTCTTATGAGGGTTGTGCGTGTTCCACAAAGACACGAGGCAGCAGCTTTGGTGGTCAGAGCTTTGACACAGATTTCCTTTCTGATGTCAGGTAAGTTGTGTAGTGTCCAACAAGTTTAGTATTTTTGCAAAGCCTCTAAGCCATGAAGACTCGGAGACTTCAGTGTCGCAGGAAAAAACACTGAGCTAAACTTATGCCTCCTTGAGCCTAAATGAGGGACACCTCTGTGCTCTTCTTTTGCTGCTTGTCTGGTAAGCTGAAGGGGAAAACGGAGCATGTGTTCCTGTAGAGGTCTAGAAATATTTATGTGAAATCAAGGCTTATACTCTTAGCCCCTCAGTTCCTCACAGTGCAGTGAGGGTAATAGCTGCTCCTAGCCTTCTTAACCTGAAATTATTTGTTTAGTGATAAAGTTCTTGCCTTTCATAAACTCCAAGTTCTTCAGTGTAGAAACACTCCTGCAATAGTTGTATCTAGAGCTACTGCTTATAAAAGTTTTTGTACTATCTAGTATTTACTTAGACTTTTACATTCCTCAAAAGAGAATACAACACAGAGCTCCATCTATGTAGGTGATGGTGTAAAGTCCCCCTCCCCTATGTGAGGGGAAGGAGGTTGTTGCCTCAGGTGCTGTGTGAGTGTAGTCAGTTGGTGTTCAGCTCCATGCTGCCTCCCCGCCACCCCTCTGCCCTTGATCTTGTAGATCTGGGGTTAGCTGGAACACAGTTGGCTTTTGCCTGGCTCTTCTTGCCAGTGAAGTTGCCTAGGTCCCCAGATTTCCCAGAATTAGCAAAATTGTCTTTTGCTTCAAAAGGTCTTCTCCTATAAACTGTACATTAGGTCTTAATAATCACCATATTAACGAGTTAGTGTTCCTCCTATTAGCTCACAAAGACACCTTTGTTAAGCAAATGGAAAATCGTTCACTCTGTTTTCTGAGCAAGAGTTAACTCTGAGGCCCACCACATTCATCTTATCTTTTGGGAGCTTAGTTGGCTTTAGCAAAGCTGATATCTTTGCTCAAGCACCTGCCAGCGATAAATAGAAGAGAGGCAGGTGCTAATCTCCCTGGGCCTGCCACTCCCCACGGAAAGAGCCATTTGATCATGGATCTGGATTGCTGATGGATCAAGCTATGGAGAGATGTGGTATCAATAAAGGGAATTGGCAGGAGCCTTTTTCCCTGTTTGGGATGCTTTTAAAGCTCAACTGGCTGGGGCAGTGCAGAATGTGCTGCAGTGAACGGCCATGCTTTGGCGAGTGTGTAAAACAGCAGTGGTTTCAGACAGCATTGTGTATGTGGAAGGGCTTACTTTTGCTGATCCTGCTTACGCTTCAGACGCTCTTTTATAGGCTGTCAAAACACAGAGCCAAAGTCTGAAGTCTTTCCTTGGATTATATGTGGTCTTTACTTGAGCAGAGCCTGCACTAAGTGAGCAAAATCTAAATAAGGCTGTCAGGGCTTTGACCTAGAGTATTTACTCACATGAGTCCCAGTGAGAACTGCAGACTTAAATACCACGTTGCAAATGTAAGCGTTTCAACGCGTTCTCCTGTGCTCTGACAAAGTTAATTGTCTAATCTTGACACCAAGTGCCCTGTACTTTTTTAAGAGGTTTATGCATGAGACTAATTATGCGCTGTTAATTTGGCTGCTAGCAGCTTTCTGCTTTTAACATCCATTGGATTCAGGGACTGCTCAGTGTGGCATTTTCGTGTAACTACCGCAAGGGCCGTGAACTGGATGTTAAGAGGCAAAGAGAACAAATACCAATGGGATGCTGCTGAAAGAGGAGAGGAAAGGGCTGATTCCCTCAACCCTCATCCTGATGAGAGAAAGACCAGGAAAGAGGACCAAAACTGTGCTGCACAGAGCAGAATCAGCTGCTAGTTTCACCAGTATGTTCTTCATGTGGGAGGAGTAGAGAAGGGAAGGTTACCAGGGTGGAAAAGTATCTTTTTCATGGGAGTAGTGTCAAGAGTAAGAAGAGAGTAACCAGATAGTGGGTTGGAGTGAGATAGTCCCATCAGCATACTGAAGGAACTTGAATTTTTAGTTGTCTGTATTTTATTTGAAGCAACCTTAAATTTATTGATATTTAAATTTATTGGTATGTCTTGATATTTAAGCTTTGAAACAGAGTGATGTGGTTCTCATCAGACTTGCTGGTGTCTGTGAGGGCAGGGAGAGGTGGGACCGTGTGTGGGCCGGGGCTTTGTTCTGGCCTCCTCTGCAAGGTGCTATGGAAAGCTAGTGCCTTTGGCCCATGGGGCCTTAGCTCTACTCACTCCTTACCACAGCAATTGCCTATCAGTATGATGAAAAAATACCTGGGCATCTACCAGGAATTTTCCGTATCAAAAAAAAGCAAATGGTGGTAGGGAGGGGAGGCAGTTGTGGTGGTGCAGATGATCACACTAAGATGACTAGCAATTGGTGGG
>JAUBOD010000950.1:1179430-1208182 GCA_032353885.1 Nothura maculosa
TGTGTGTATTTAATTCTGTTTGGATTGCTTACTGGCTTTTAAGACTATGGAAAAGGGAAGAGAAGAGGGTGAGGAAAAAAAAAATCTGCCTCACATCTCATTCAGAGAAATAATTACTTTTGAGAAGAGTTTGAATAGAAAACAAAGAACTATTTGATTCTGACAAAGGAAAAGGGAGGAGTTCTGCTTCACCACTTCATTTTGAGATTTCATCTCCAAGGGATTTGATCCTTTCTATTTCAGCTTTTCTCAGCAAACAACTGCTGAATAAACAGGCTATTTTTTTTTCCTAAATGGCATCCATTACTGTCTTTTTTATTATTTTTTTTACATTTCTAATGCTATTCTACCAAAAGACAGAAGTGAGCCAGAAGGGCTGTGAGACATCAATAAATACGTTTCTTGTACCAGACGTAATGACGTTAATGACGCCTTATATAAAACGATAACAATAAGCTTGGAGATCTTAGCCTGGGTGCCTGAATGCATCCAGTTTTACTGATGCTCTCAGTAAAACACAGTATTTTAAGAGTCTGGTTGCTGCTGTCTTGTGCTGACATGCCCGACCTGTGGAATAACGAGGCTTCCCAGCCCCTTTGCCTCCTCAGGAGGACCCAGAGGCCAGGAAAAGTTGGGTGATTATTTTAATTTTGCTCAGCAGCTCTCACGTGGCCTGCGAAACTCCGAGAGGGCAGACGCTTCCCATCCAGGAAGGCAAAGCTTGTCGGATGTTGCCATGACAACCTGAGTGTAATTAAGGCCTGCTTCAGCTGCTAACAGCTGTGTGCGTTTTATCTGTCTCGAAGATTTTATAGACATACGCACATATAAAAATATGTATTTATAGGCGGGCGAGTGGTGGGGGTATATGCGGCTATCTAGCTGTACGTATATCCGCACCTCAGTTGCTGCCCCTATGTATGTCTGTATTAATTGGGCTGGGTGAGGCAATTTCCCGATCCCTCGCTGTTCCCAAGCCCTAGGCTCTCTGTGTCACCTCTCCTCTTTGTGGCTACCGCTTCTAATGAAGTGCGAAAAAATGACTGTGGCCAGAAAAGGAGCTCTTGCTCTGGGGTTAGTTTCCAGCATCTTTCAGAGTCGCTCTTAGCGACTGTAATTTTCCTTCCTATTAAGGAGGAAATAGAAGCTGTTCCCTAGCATTAAATGTCTCTAGCAAATGCGTCAAGTTCTGAAATAAGTCACTTAACCTTTAGGTAACTCTTCCCATCTTCTGGCACGCTCGCCTGCCGGCACGCGGCTGTCCTCGTGTGCGCCAGGCAGGAAGAGCGACGCTGTGGAGGCTCTCGCCTCAGGGCGTCCTGTGTGGGACAAGGCCTGCGCTCATCTCCCTGGGGAGAAAAACCTGTTCCTCCACACAGGGGAGCTCCAAAAATACTGCGGGTAGACAGTAGGGGGGGAACAGAGCTGTAGGTACCTGGATCGCTCAAGTATCGGGGCCAGCTTGTGGGGCTGATATCTCTCAGTAGCCAGCAGAAGGACTATTCTAAGAGCACGTGTTCACTAGCTGTTTGGCATCGCCCTTCTGAGATGGATGTCAAGGCAAGAAGAGCCCCTGGCGGGAGCTGAGGACCCATGTCTATGTCGTGTGAAGACCTCTCGCTGGGTCCATGTGGGTGACACAGGTATTGCTTAACAGTGCCACCTTCTAGTTTTGCCAATTGCGCTGAGAGTGAATGCGTTCACTGCAAGTTTGATGCTCGCAGAATATGAGGTTATTTATTTATTTTTAAATACTTCATGTAACCTGTTTGGGGCTGTGACCATGCTATACTCCCACGTAGATTAGCCACGCATCATTTCTAGCAAAGCAGGTTAACTCTTCATGGAGCCTATAGTAATACAGGGAAGCAGGGAAAGCGTCATCCTTGCTGTCATTCTTATCTGGTGTTTGCATAAAGTGCCACGGATGAGTGTAGTTCTTGATGGCTTAAACTTCCCATGTGGGGGAGAAAAAAGAAAAATAAGGAGGAAAGTGAAAAACTGCTCTTGGGGAAGATGACTCACAAAGCAAATGCTGTGTAACGAAGGTAACTGTTATTCAAAAGATACTAAGCTGTGCGTATCTTCTATTGTTTAGACTTTTAAAGAGTTCAAGGACCTGTCATAAGCTGTATCACACATGGATGTCCAGAGAGCATTTAGTTGTCTCTCAGATATTTTTATTTGAAATGATCATGATGTATGGTGGTGGATGCAGGTGCATTCTGCTCCTTATTTCATAAGTTTGAAAATATCAGTGCTAAGGCCTATGTGGATTTACTGTTCTTGAAGGGATCTCACTTTACTCTGGATCCTAGGAAAGCAGAGTTCCCCTGTGTGAGGAGGGTTAGGTGGTTCAGTGCTTTGTCTGGGGGATAGTGGAGGTGGAGGTTGCAGGCTGAGAAACCAGCACTAGGTGTTTAGGCTGACAGAGTCCAGCATCCAAGGCTTGGTTTGGAGGTTGGGTAACTGCAGCTCTGCTCCTCACTGCCTGGCTGCTCAAAGGTCGTCGCCCCATGTTGCCTTGCCTGAAATTCATTATCTCATTCCTGGCTCTTTCCTGGCCTCCTTGGTCCTAGAGCTGCTGTTCTCAGTGTAAAGCAACACAATCTCATTCTTTCCTTAGCAATATATTTTGAGGTAAACACCAGACTGGGTGGAATAAGTTAGGGATTTTGATTAAAAGGCGCTTCATAAGCCACCAAGAAGGCAGCGTGTGCGTGCCTACGTGCACATACACCCACAGGCACATGTAAGCTGATACGTGTTGAAGCTTGTAGAAAGCAGCGCACGCATCCTGGGCGCGGATACTGTAGTCACTGTCGCATTGAACACTGATAGGAATCTAGTTAAAGCTGCGAGGTAAATTTGGGAACGGTGTAGCAAGAGGCAGGCTGCATTCAGAGAAAATAAAACCACCCAAATGCCGAGCTGTATGTTAGCACGGGTCTGGAGGATTCCTCGGAGAACAATATGTTCAGCACTTGGTAATATTTATGTGCAGGAAGTGCTGTTCAGGGAGAGGGGTGAGATGGAGGTTTTGTAAAATGGAATTTCCTGAAGCTATTAAAAAAAGTAGAGGGGAGTATGTTAGGAAGATAGGGATGATAGGGAATAGGAAATATCTGTGGAAAGTGAAGCTTGCTTTTAGAGTAACTTCGTGTTTTAAGGAGCTCCATGGATGGTCAAAACACTCCTCCCACTCCAAACTCGTTATGAAAATTGTGTTTGGTTTTGTCTAAGTTGTTCTAAACATAAGATGCTTATCTGTATTTGGAAAAGAAGAATAAATATACTAAACAAAAGAACAAGAGTAATTTTAGGGCTTGCATATTGTAGTTGAGGTTCCCGATTTCAAATGGCATATACTTTATCAATTGGTTAAACCAGCTCTGAATGAAAGTGGGAGAAATAATAAGCTGGTAATGAGAATGATTTGATACTGGGATCAGTTTCCTGCATAGCTGTGATGGCTGGAGACATTTATTTGGAGCTGTGATATATCCTGCTATATCCAAGTTTATTTTGTCCTGATATATATACTTGATGCACTTAAATCCCTTACTGATGTTTTTATAGCTGGGCAGCCATTTTGTGCTCTGCAAAGTGAATATCCTCTCAGGAAAGCGCCAGCCCCACTGCCCTTTCTGTGCAGTGCCTGGTGTTGAGTTGCCCTTCTTCAGCCCTGCCTGCAGTAGATGCCACCATTGAGGAGGTGGTTTCAGGGTAGCTGGTAGGAGGAAACAGCAGAAGGCGAGGATGGGAGATGCATGAAGTCAAATATTTACAGAACAAGGTAATGTTTTCCAAGCTATATCCTGGCCAGCAATCACAAAGAAACAAAACACAGTCCTTCAGGAACTGGGATTGCGCTCTGAATAAGGAGGGCTTGGTAAGAAAGCGAAAACAAGCTTATCAGACAGTCAGAGGATCTACTCGGGCTGGAAGATTTAGTAGTTTAAAAGTGCCATTGGACTGTGAATAGACCCCAAACCCTATCCACCAGTCAAACAGACTCCAGCCCTTTTTAACATAAGATTTGCTTAATTACAAAAGCATATTATCATTTATCATCTCACTCTAATCCCTAACCATACTTCTCCTTAGCCTCTCTTATCCCGTAACTTTACTTAGCCTATCTTAACTGATAGAAATCTACATCTGCATATCAAACATATTCGTGAACGACAGTCAAGGAAAAAAAAAAAAAAAAGAAAATGAAGAAGAGAAGTCTTGGAAGCGCAGGCTTAAGCTAGTCGCCCTGCGTGTGGTTTTACTGCTCAGCCTCGCTTCTGCTGCCGCATTTACAGCTCTCCAAAGGTGCCTGTGTCCCGTAAGAAGGGACGATCTCCCTGCCGCTCTTGTACACGAGCCCGTAAATCTCTTTTTTTTTTTTTTTTTTTTTCTTCCCAATGTGTAGGTGTTTGGTGTCACGGTGCTTTACGCATCTCCTCAGCTGCTGCTGAAGCTGCCTGAGGTCTGCCGCGATGGATCAGGGTTTTGATGTTGGCTTGCCTGTCTGTACACTCCGCTAATTAGAATAACAAAACTGGTAGCAAATCTTCAGGCATCAGCCATGCATTGCATCAATTAAAAACATCAAAAACAAAGTCTCTCCTGGTTCCTCTCCTTTCCACTTGATCTCTTACTCCATGGGATGGTGTAACTGTTTCCCTAAGTCCTTCTCCTAATTACCACACTCCTTCTTTTCTCTATGCGCTTCCTTCCAGCCCCAATTCTCTGCCGACATTTTATTTGCTTGCCCTTTCCTTCACTGCTAGGGGACATGGCTACTCTAGCAAGGGAAAACAAGCGTTTGCTGAGCGCACTAGGCTGAGAGAAATGCAAGGGTAAGATTTTTAACTAAATCTGCCTTCCTGTCAAATTTGATTCTGATTTTTATTTTCTTTAAAGAAAAGAAGCAAAAGAAGCAAATTTTAAATAGTATTTTTTCCTAAGCGTGGTTATTGTTGTTTCAGTTGCACATGGGATAATTGAGACATGAGTTTGGTAGCTTACAGAAGCTTTTACCTTCTTTTGGACAAAGCCCAAGCCTCTAAAAAAGCCGTCTCGTGTCTTAGGTCATTGACAAAACATCATTATGTGAAATTTGGACGAAGACCAAACCGTGAATTCAAATTTTGACAGAGGTTAGATTCAGTTTTGAACTGTGTGCATCTAAACTTAAATTTCAAATGTAACTGATGCAGAAATATAAAACACTTGGAGCAAGACAAATACCACCCTAAATTTCTTCTTGAGCAGCTTAGTATGTGCAAAAGAGAAGGTGGAGGGAGATGTCCTGCTCTTAAAGATAATTCTGTGTGCAGAGTCTGGAAAAATGAGATCATGATATAAGCAAGCTACTATCCATACTGATGTCATTTCTTTCCGCCCTTCTAATGTAGCTGTTTAGATTATTGCAAAAATAGGAAGCATGCGGAATGTTTCAGATGAGCCCGGTACGCGGGGCCGCTACTCCGAGCGCCGTCACCTCCTCTCGGCTGGCTGGAAACCTCGGTGGATTGGCAAGGCCCAACAGAAGGGCATGAACTACAGAGCCCTGCCCCAAATACCTGGTGACCGAAAGTGCTACCCAGAATTCAGATTGTCAGTTTTGCTTCTTTTCCCTCCCACTTTAATTTTTATTTAGTTTTTAGTTTTGTTATGTCCATAAGGTTATGCTTTTACCAGCACAATCTGGGATGGAAAATCTTGTGATTGACGCCATGATCTCCCCATTGTCATCTTCTTTTGGCCGACTTGGCCAGTTCAGAGAAGCATCTCAGAGACCAGACTGCTTCGGAACCTCAACTCTCAGCCTTTTGTGCCCTGCTCTTCAGTCTCCTTGCTCTGCTTTAACAATGGCATCCTCTTCGCTTGTTCACTTGGCATCCTCTTAAAACCTACCTTTAGTGGATTTTCTTCTTAAATCTCCCCATCTAAGGATGCTGCTGCACTTCTTTCCCCACTCTCCTTCCCGTCTCTGTTAACACTCGGAGCTGCTGTTGGGGGAGTGACTTGTACTAGGGCAAACTGCATTTAATTCTAGTCACTTCCTACACCTACAGAGCTGCCTTCCTGCTGCTCAGCATATGTTACGCGTCCCCTCTCCGCGCGTGGTCCGCCCGCCTTGGCAATTTAATTCAAGCTGCACGGCGTCATGCTTAGAGTCTCCAGTTTAGTCTCAAGTGTCAGCCAAGATGGCTGCTGTCATAACCACTTAAGCCCATCCTGTGTAGATGGGCTCCTCGAGTGACAGGAGAAGGGAGCTGGTGGGTCAAAACCAGCACAGACCGAGAGGGGCGGCGTTTCCTATTTCTAATTGACACTATCCTGACGTTTCGGGCTGAGCTTCACGTGCTGAAAAGGACTGACTGCAACGTGCGGTTTCTCTCTATGTTTCTTAATATCTGAGTTTCTCTTTGGAGGAGTTGTGGGGCTTGGATTATTGAAGCAAGGAACTTGCAGTCTACCCCAGAGCTAATTTCATCCTGAAATTTTTGAAAAATACAGTACTTAAAACATGGAGAAACAAAGCAAAAGCCTCAGAAAAGCGCAGGCCCCCTAAGCAAAGCAGAAGGCATCAAGAAGCAGAGGACAGGGCAAGATGTGAGTAGCGAGAGCATAGTAGGTGAGGTCAGGATGTCTTTTTCAACACTCCATTTGCCTAAACAGACTCAAACTTACTCTGTAAAAAGGAGAGGGGATGAGGGGGCAATGGCTGAAGGTGGGTGGGAGCAGAGGAAAAGAAAGAAAAAGGAAAATCAATTGAAGCTGGGTGAGATTTTGTTTGCCAAGTTTCCAGCTGCTGCTCGGAGGGAATTTTTATGGCCAAGTTATAAACCTTTGAAAATAGGAGTTTCTAATGGAAATGCTGACAGACCCTTTATACGGTGACATTAACACTGGCTGCTCTGCAATTGTCCTTGTCTGCTTTTATTTATTTATTTTCCCCTCTTTGTCCTGAAGGTCCTACCACACTTCTTGTGACCCTGGCGAGGAAGTGAAGGGAATGAGGTCAGCATCCTTTAGAAACAGGAATTCTTCTTAAGTTGATGAAGCAGGTTGGGGAAGGGCTTGACTGTGGTAGGGATAGAGCTGCTGAATATGAATGCTCTCCCCAAAGCCTGCTGTGACTCAGAGCAGTGCTCAACCTCTCAATACATCCTGCCTTACCTTTCTTCTCCCTTTTCTTTTTGTTCCCACCCACAGTAGCTAATTGTCTTATGAATGGTACCCCCTCACACACTGCTTGCAGCCAATTAATGCAGTAATTTTTTAAGATAACAAAAAAAATAGTATGAGGGGAGGAAAAAATGTAAATTATATGTTGAATTTTCTTTTTAGTAATGTATGCGTGTATTGCAAATGCTAACTTCTTTTTTTTATTATTATTATTACTATTTTTTCTTCCCTGAAATGAGAGTGATCTTATAGAGATAAAGAAACCGCATCTTTCCTTCTTTTTGCAAAACTTGAATGTGTTTCTGAAAACCACAAGTTTTAAATATGTTTGGGATATATTTATCCTATGCCCCTATGTCTGAATGGCCTTAAAATGAGTCTTCTGGAAGTCTCGTGGTTTTTCAAACTCTGCTCCTGAAGGAGCACACCCCTTTGTGTTGTTGAAATGGGAGCCTTCAAAGAAGGTGAATTCACTACCCTAAACTCTTTCTTTTAATGTGCCAAACTGGGACATTAGTAACCCAGTGACTTGCAGGAAATGCAGGGAGCTCTGTGTTTGCTTTTCCTCCAGAAAAGGAGGTCACCAGCCCTGGGGACACTTGCAAAAGGTGTGAAACTCCCCTGTGATAAAGGGAAGAGGCAGCATGCAGGGAAGGAAATGAGAGTCAGTCTTAGCCCACTAGTCACCCTTCTCTGATCCTTCGACTTGCTAGGCAAAGAAACTTCTGCCTGAAATCTAGCCAGATTTTATCATTGCCAATGAAGTTTTTTTAGGAAAAAAAGAAAAACAAAATCAAACAAAAACATTCCTTTCCATTTTTAAAATCCTGATTTTGTTTCTCTATATGTTGGTGATTGCACCTCTCTCTGGCCTCAGCACATGTGGGGAAGTGGGATGTCACAGTTGTTAGGAGACAAACTCGAATCCTTGGAGATTTGCTTAGGCACAAAGGCACTATCTTGCCGAGGTGGGTGAGACATAGATTGCTCCCAGAGTGAGAGACAGGGGCAGAACAAGAACAAATGTGTGGAGTGCCAGTGAGCATCCTTACTGACACAGAACCACAGAATGGTCGAGGTTGGAAGTGAGCTCTAGAGGTCATCTAGTCCAAACTCCCTGCTCCAGCAGGGACACCTAAGCCTACACATGGCACAGGGTGTCATCCAGGCAGGTTTTGAAGACCTCCAGAGAAGGAGACTCCACAACCTTCCTGACTTCTACCAGGGAACAGAGGATATCCGCCTCTGCAGGGAAAAGAAGTGGCGTGTTCGGTGGGATGCAGCTTCAAAGTGCATGTCCATCTGAACCGCCGAGTTCATATCCTGGCTGGAGCTGTAAGTACCTGCAGAGCGCTCGGCCGTCGCTGGATTTAATAGATCTAAGTCATGCCTCCCTGCACTTCCCAGAAGGTGGAAGTCAAATACACGCCGCATGCTTCAGTGCTCCTCAAACACAAGTTTAGCATCTTAACTTTATTTCTTGGTTTCCATTTTGATGGTACACACAGGCCTTGATGTTTTCATTGTTATACATAGTAGCTTATTTTTTTTTCCTTGCAGCCTCTGGGCTGTTGCACATGGTTCCAGGATCCCTCCTAGGAACAGCAGGGCAGAGATGTTCTTTATTATTTGCTTGCATTTACGTCCTCCTCTCCCTGCTGCCTCTCCCTGCACTTTCCCCATGGTTTCTTTTGCCTCTTTGGTTCTAATTAGTCTTGCTTTCCCAATTAGCGTCCTGGCTGTGCTAGGGAAACCAAAGGAGGGAACCAGGAAACCATGGCAAGAACCCTCCCTTTTTGAAAGATACTCATGGCTGAGACTTGGAGACTGATTTTCCCCAAGGTTGCATTGCGCTGACTGATTCTTAATAAAAGGAGAATTTGGGGCCCAGGGGCACTGTGGGTTTGTAACAGGCGTTGTTTCTTGAAAATATTAAGCTCCCCCTTGGCCTCTCCTAGTCTCAGGTAGTGATATGGAAACTATCATCACGTTTGGACCCCTCACGACCTGTCCCTGGGTGGTAATGCTTTATGAATAGTACTGAGCAAGCGAAAAGGAAAAAGAGAGGGGAAAAAAATAAAGCAAAACCTTTTGGCTTGTCCCCAAGCACAATTATCTTGGCATTTTCAGTAAACTGAAAAAAATAATAATTCGTGGCTGAACAAAGTCTTAATTGGGATTCAAAGATTTTTTTTTCAGAGAAGCTTGCTAAAAGCACAGAGTACGTCAGACTGCTCTTTAGTGTGTTGTATGTGATCCTCCCTGTACGTTGCTAACCTGGCACCTTCAAGGAAGGAAAACAGGGTTCAAATCTCTACTGGAGATGAAGCAGTGGTGTAAGTCATGGTCCCCTGACTCTCTGGTCCTGTGAGCATCCATTACATGTAAAAAAGGGCAACATTTAGACTACCTTTAACCAGTAATGGATGTTATGGCAAGCTGAGGATCTTGGAGATCATAAGAGACCCTCATTCTCATGGTCTCTATGGCAGAATAACAAATTGGACTTCTGTGTCCTCATATTCGAACAGTCACCACCAATGATCCCAAACTCTTCAGCACTAAGTGGAAGAACATTCCCTCTTCTGTGGTTTCCTGCTAGAGCCGGTACCTCCTTCATGGTCCCTGCTTGGCAAGGTCCTTCCCTGCATCAAACGTTCCCCCTTGCTTGGTCATTCCCTGGACAGAGGACAGGGAAAAGCAGTGCGGGTGACCTCCAGCAAGAGAGCACCTGCCCAACTTCCCATTCCCTGTCCTCCCTCCTCACCCTGCGTGTGACAGTGCAGCTTTCCAACAGCTCAGGAGGAGAAGGGCTGGAGGCAACGTGCCTCATTTGTGTGGAATACTGGGAGAATCAAGGCTGCTGCAGGTTATTTTTCAGAAAAAAAGATAGAATTGTGGGCAGAAGTTGCATAGGTGCGTGTTTGCATTCAGGCTGGGTAGGTTTGCCATGCATGTGTATGTTGCTGCTTCTAGATCAATACCGTCTTGAAAGAGTCCCCAATTCCAGGAGAATTTTCTTTGACCTGGTAGAGCTAATGCCTGCATGAAATATGGCTTTGATCAGGACAGAGAATCTAGCCCAATAAGGACAAATTAACACTGCACAGAATATTCTCCCCTGATGATCCTGGACAGACTAAGCTCTCAGAGTGTTATTTTTTCCTCTTTTCTCTGCTCGTTTTGCTTGCTGTGAACATGCACCCTTAATTCCGTTCAGATTTTTTTCCTCTGAGAAGACGAGACACTAAATAGTGTTGTTAGTAATACAAAAAATGTTGCCAATAGGTAAAGTGCCTGGAGATTTAACACTTTAGTGAAGAAATTAATAATTACAACAATAGAAATCTCATTGCCCAACCCACTCAGAAATTAACAAGTCTTTCCCTCTCGAGAGAGAAAATTCTTATTTTGATCTGCCAGGAATACACTTCTGTTGCTCTTGCAGTATCATTTTAAATGCAAAAAAAAAAAATGAGATGGGGGGTGGAGGAAGACAGCCCCCACACCTATTTGGTATAATGGATTTGAATCTAAATCTTTGATCACATCATTCTCTGCTGGGATTTTTTTTTCTGCTGCTGTTATTTTTTTTCTCTGCTTTCCATTAGGATGGAACAGCTTTGGTCATACGTGCAGCACAGTTCTGCATTAGCCCTTGGATTCAGCTCTGGAAGGGTTATTATTAATAGCAATGTTTCTCAGTAAACTTGCCTTCCAAGGTTGCTCTAGCCAAGATTATTTAGAAAACTCCACTGGGATATTTGTAAGGGACACCTTGGGTCTAATGTACTAGTGTTTAATGGACAAATCTATTTAGGTCCCTGTGTTAATATAAAACTGTTTTGTTAGTTGTGAAGCAGGCACAAAGCGCTACTAATAACAGCTGCGAAACAGAGCTAATTTGGGCATCAGTGGCCACCTGAAGGCTAGAAATCCAGGGGAATCTTAAAGCTGTTGTGTTCTTGATGAATAAAATCAGATTAATGTGTATTTCATTATTAAAACAGAAATACCGCTTTCTATGGAATGTACTTTTCATTTCCTTGAAAGCAAAAATGCCTTTTGCTTTAAAGAAGAGCATGATTTGACTGGTAGGGAGAAGTATCTTTACACTTTTTCCATGGCTTGAGCAGGCTCATCCCAGGCTGGTCTTGTAATTCAGGAAGATTGGAAGCCTATAGTAATGTGCTGGTAGCAATATTGGGGCTATTAATGTTGTGCTTCAGTCTGCCTTGTCCTGCTGTGTGCTGCTGCTCCGACTCTGCTCCTCCTTGGTGCAGGAGAGGTGGGTCAGATGCTCTCCCCACCACCGGCACTCCTCGATTTTCATGGCAAAGTGCAGCAATGGGCAGAGCTGCAATAGAAATGGGGAGTTAATGGGGATTACTGAGTTTCAAGAAGCATTTTGTACTTTCCATACAGGAATTTTGAGTTGTGGATGAAATCTGCTGGGAGTGCCGCTAGCTTGGGGCCGGCTTCTCCTTGATGTCCTAGAGAGGGAGTGAGGAGGCTCATAAGTGCAGGGAAGGAGGCAAAGAGAAATCTAGGCTGGAGATCTAGTCCGCTATCATCTTTCCACAAGTCCCTGCTTCTGTTTCAGTCTATCCAGTTCTCTTTAAAGTCACCTCTCCTACAGCACTTTCCACAAGTTGTCTTTGTTTCTTTTTTTCTTCCCACACTGAATGCTCTCACAATTCCAAACTTCCTACTTGCAAGACTAGAATTTCAATTCCTTACTAGGTTCTGGCCCAGGATTTGCCCAGGAATGGTCTTGTTTCTGCTGGGAAAGGGAAGACTATGTAAGGATAGCAAAATAATCAAACTTTTTTTTTTTTCATAGTGACTTTATAGGGAAGGGATTGGGCCAACAAGCTTTCTTTTTCTAATGGTTATTTAATATTTATCCAAGAGAAGGATCAATCTTTTACCTTGGGTCAATGAGATGGAGAAATGTTTTTGAGCAATGGGAGATAGTTAGGATGCTAATTGTGTAGATACTGGGTAGAGAGGATACTACAAAAGGAGAAAATTATCAGCTGAGCAGTGGTGCATTGTTGTATTGTTTTTTTCTTTCTCTTCCTTCTCTGTTGGTTGCATTCAGCCCTGTAGCCTACGCAAGCCTCACCATGACCATGCGAATGTCCCTTTATAGTGGCACAGATCTATCCCGTTGCTTTTCCTTCTGTGGTGCCATGTGGGCCTCTCCTCTAACTGACAGGTGCATTTCTCTGGAGACCTATTTGTCACCCTGGAATTCCTCTTCCTCTGCTCTAGCAGAATCTGCCGACACGATTAGCATGGGGACTGCTGAGTCACCAAGTGGGAAGCAAGAGGAGATTGTCTCTTTGCTGATGTCAGGCATCAGCTCAAGGTAATTGCTGACCCTTGGTCAGGTCACAGGAAATGATGCTAAGTGAGACTTTGGCCAGGTTAGCTTGACAAACGAAGAGGCAAAAAGTGATTACAGGCTACATGGAGTAAAATAAAACATGGAAAATCCTCCCATCTAGGGACAACTGGTGGTGAGGAATCTCCAGTGTATTATGTTTTAAAATATCTTCATCCATCTTTTTGACTCTTTTCTTAAAACACTAACCTAATCCTAACCTAATCCCTTTCAATTTTCAAGGAGAATTGGAAGAGGGTAAATAAATAAATAAATACACAGAGAAAGCCGTAATGCTAACAGATGGGTAAAGAGTATGAATAAATTACACTGCCAAAACACTGCACTGATGGCAAGTCAGTATTTCCACGATAAAATAATATACAAGGTGTTTCATTTGTAGGAGAAATTAATTGTTGGCAACAAGAAAAATCCATACTGTGTGTATGGTATCCACCTACCCCTCCCTTTCTTCTGTAGGATTTGAGATCACATATTGATAACAGACAAAAATGTTGCAGGCTTTTAGTGGTGGCTAATACTAGGCTTTTGCTGAGCTGATTATATTTTTCATTATGTCTGTTCTTTACATAAACTAGCTAAGACTGGATATATTCTAAAGTCTGAGTCAGAAGCCTACTGGAGTATCTCCTTAAATCCCTCTGACTTGGGTGTGTATGTTGATTTGTTTTGCTGATATAGGGTCTTGATAAGTCATTGGTGCAAACAGCTGAGGAACAGCTGCTTGTCTAATCCAAAACCCACTGATGTTGGTGGGAATCTGCCTGTTACTTTTGGGGTATTTGGAGCCAGGCTCCATGTTTTTCCCCAAGATAGTTTTGAAGACCCAGACACCCCGGTTTTGATGCTTTCCCAGGCAAAGGATTAGTTGGTCCCAGTAGATATTTCTTCCTAAGTTTTCAAATATTTCTTGTCTTGTCAATAGTCTTTTGCCTTCCCCTTCCACTCCAATCTCTCTGGCCACTTGCCACTTACCAACAGTTGCAAATAAGGCTCCAGGCAGCTGAAAACAGCCCACGACAACAAGTAGCCTGGGATTCTCCTTCCCAACCCCAAACCTATGAGACCAAGGTGTCACCAAGGTGACAAGATCTCAGAGCAAGGATTCAGTTGAGTAGTATCCACCTCTCTCAGGGAAATGACACTCCAGTTTTTCTCAATCTCATTTCTCTCTGCAGTCATTCAGGGGTGCTGCCACCTTCTCACACTCCTGTTCTACCCACAGATGTGCAATACCTAATGAGGCCTCTGTGATGGTTTCCTTCAGAGAAGGACCTCCAGCATAATAAGTGGGAATGGGAAAGGTCTTAGGCAGAAATACAGTGGCAGAACTGGAGAGAGGATTGAGATTTGTCGACAGCTACATTTCCTCTCCTAATTTCCATGCTGAGTGTGTTCCTGAGATAAGTCTCCGTTTCTAGTCTGGTGGTAGAAACAGATGATCTTTTAATAGTTCCAGTGATGGGAATGCTGTTCCCTCGCCTTACGACAACAAGTTTAGAAGCCGACAGGTAATTAGCAGGAGCAGCTGTTCATATGAATAGGCCTATGTCCAGGTTTCCCCTCTTCAACTGCTACGCTCTGTAGAAACAGAGAAAAACAACATATCGGAGCATGGGCAACTTCATTTCATGTTCTCTTTCTCTCTCCAGTCATTTATGTTTGTCCTAATTCCCACAGTCCTACTCTGACTTTGCCTAGTTGTTTAAAGCCAAAACTTCCAAAAGAGTGACATCTTTGCCATTTGTGTCAATAGCTGCAGAATTTTCCCTTTTATTGTGTCTTTTGGAACCAAAACGTCTTATCACCTGCTACTTGAAATCCAGAATTAAAAAATCTTAGCGTGCCATGTTGTTTCAGTCTTGAAAGTACAACTAGACAGTTTAATACAATCTGTTGTGTAGACAGCTACAAAGAGAAGAGACAGAAAGCAAACCTTTAAGGGCTTTTTTAGGGATGTTCTGCTTTGATGTCTTCTGTGTCAACATTTTGTGGAGGTGGGGGTGTGGAGTGGAAAGAAATACACCAGAGGCTTCAGTGTAAATTAAGACGTGCTTTCAAAATCATTAAAGGGAACTGTTAATATTCACAGGCACTTCCAGGGGTCAGTTCAGCCTACCTAAGATCAGAATTGCCATCTGGCTATGCCAATCTTTGCTCATCCAATATATGGTGAACTTAGGGACTAGGTTCCCGATATTAAGGTGCTGATTCCATTAATAATTTCAAGCCATTAATATTCTCCTCAGATGCAGAAACTTGTACTTCCATTAGAATCATCTATCTTAGAGATTTTTTTAATATGTATTGTTGCTTTGTCAAAATGAATTTGCTAGAAATATAATAATTCCAATTCTAAAGTTATGCATCAATAATTGTTGCAGACCCTACTGAAAGGCAGGGTCCTACGGGGATTAGTGATTCACAAATATGCAGAGGTTCTCTCTGCCTTTGGGAACATCTGAGCGAGGAGAGGAACAGAAAGGGATGACAGGGGATGGGCTGAAGTAGATGAGATGCCTTGTCCAGGAGCAATCAGAACTATAGCTCTGAAGAGAACAGTGATGCTGCCTCCTGGCTTTGACTGTGCTCTCCAATTCAGCGCTCTGGAGGTTATGAGCTGATCCCCATTGGTTCACCCAGTGCAAGGAGCAGTTTGAAGCATTTCTGAAGGACAACGTAAGGGCTTGCAGTTAGGCAAGAAAAACTGATGCAGTGGTGCCCCTTTGGATTTTTCTTCTCCCCACTGAAACCTCTGCCATATATAAGCAGTGGCCATGTAACATGGCCTAAGCAATAGCATTGACAACTTTAGTTGCTCCAGTGCCAATTAGCTTATACAATATAAACTTCTTAGTATTGGTGGTTGTATTTTGGTTTAGATATGCTATTTCTCTAGCTGGGTGAATTGCTCCATGTAGAGCCCCATTGATAGCTCTGGAAACCCTACTCCATGTAGCTAATTGGCTCCTCTACATTTTCTAATTTAAGGGAGAAATGCTAGAGCTGAGGAAAAGGCCGGAGCACCTCTCTTCCCTATTGACCCTGCAGCCCTTCTACAGCTGCACACCTTTGTTTTCCCAAGTAATTTCCAGGAACCCAGACAAATAAGGTTATGTGAGCGCTACAGTGGCCTCTCTGTAGAGACAGTGTGATTAAATGTGTTGATTAGAAATGTGTTGCTTGCTTCTGCTAGCAGTTGTGCTATGGCCCACAGGAAAAAAAAAAAAGAAATGCAAATACATTTCTGTGGCAAGATTATAATAAATCTTCGAAGTAAAGCAATGAGTTGATAAGATGTCTAAGGAACTTATATAACACATGAAGAACAGAGATGTGAATTTGCATGTTCTGTCTACCTTGTGCCTGGACATTGTGGTGGCCCCAATATACTGCACTGCTAGCTGCAGATGCTTCAGTCTTAGTCCTGAGCACATTTTTAACCTTCATCTCTTCTGCCTCACCTAGCAATATGGTCATTCTGGCAAAGAGTAAAATAGCTTTGTTTTCCCTTCAAAAGGAATATTTTTCTTGTGCCAGCATGTACATTTAGGCAGGAGTTTCACATCTGCTGCATGAGCCTGCGTTAGGTGTGGCAGGGAAGACCAAGATGAAGAGCTAACGCTCTCAGCAGCATTTGTAGCAGACAAGAAGGAATTAGATGATGAGGCTCCCTTCTTTAGGGTGCACGAGGGATGGTGGAGTGAGTACAGTATCTAGTGTGCTTAAGGCTTGTGCTTTTGCTCTTACAACGCACAACATCTTTCTGGAATTGTAAAATCTAGAAACATAGGTATTTCAAAGGGCTTGCTGGTGGTGCTGAAACTATTTGTTTTGCTTAGGAGCTCTGATACGTTGTGGCTTCATAAACATGCAGTAAGTGCTAGTGTCCGTTCTGAGCCTTTTCTTTGGCCCTTTTTTTTTGAAGACAAAATATCCAGCACCATGAGAAGGGAAATATTTTACACATAATGAGCTGTTCTGTCATTGACTTGTTGGTTTTCTTCACATTTATCTTCTCTTGGCTTTGTTTCTTGGAGTCAAGTTGATACCCATCTGGGGATTGTGAGCGTGGTTGCATTGTGGGGTCAAGAATGAGCCCGAGGTCTCGGCAAGTTGGTGTATGAAGAGCCCTGAATTTCCTCAAAATGCTTCCAGAAATTTTGTGATAAAGCCAAGACTTGAAAACAAATTTCCCATGTCTCAGTGCAGTACTTTAACAAGGCTATTCATAAACCCTGACTACTGATTTAAGAGCAGAGATGAACATTTTTGTTAAACCTTGAGTTCAACCATGAGTGTTTAGTACTTTAACTAAGGTCAGATTTGATGGTTGTTTTTAATGATGATGAAATGTGAAATGAGAGAAAATCTGTATTTTGAAAGTGCTAAAGCCCTTTCTTTCTTTCTCTCTCTCTCTCTTTTTACCTTTTTATTTTTTTTCATGAAAGAGTCTTTCTCATTAAAAAGAGAAAAAAAACTTTTTCCTCCTCATCCCCTAGCAAACCTGGGTGAAGAAGTAGAGTTAAAAATACAAGGCAACATGAAATTAAAATGAAACTTGATGTGTGGCTGAGCCAAAATAAGTAATTTTCTTTTAACATAAATGTTTTCAAATGATTTTCTTCCCCTCTTATTTTTCCTTTTTGACTGTCAGCAGTTCTTCCTCTCACCCTACCTGGCAGATCTCAGGCTGGTAGCAAGATGTCCACCTGGAGGCAGAGGCCTCTGCCTCAAGAGAAATTGAGCTGTTAAATTACATGGGAATAAGTGAATCTGCTCTAGATCAGCAGCTCAGACCATAAACTTTTGAACAAGACCAGGCTAAAGTTGGTCTCTTGGGTCACAGAATAACTCCGAGTGGACAGGAGATGTCACATACATTGACAAAACACACGTTTTGAGGCAGCTGTCATTTTTGTTATACCATACAGGAAATGAGTGTTTTACTGGCAGACTTTTATTTAGAGTAGACAAGTGCAGATACTTTTTTACAGAATGCAGCATAGAAAAACAGTGAATTTTGTTCCACTGTGGTGTGAAACACCCATAGACTGAATCCCTCCTTAATGAATCCTCACTAAGTCTAGTGTTTAAGCTGACCTGGGCAAGTTAAGCCCTGTTTGGCACAGCAGGTGCATACATAGCACTTCAGGCTCACTGCATATGGCCAGAGGCTGCTCCATCTGGAAGGGAGCTGGAATTCCAGCTTAGGCACACATAATCTTTCCATCCCAGACATGACTCAGACCCCTTGGCTTTTTCCAGGAGAGTCTTCCAGGAAGGAGCTCTCTGAAAGGAGCCCTGGTCACCAGCAATCATGTACTGGTGATTGCAACCAATAGTCAAAGTCTTCAATAGAAGCACATCTGACCTAGAAGGTCAGGGTGTGTAGCAAAAGGGGGCAGAGTTGTATGAAATGTAAAAGAGGGTTTAAAAAGCAGAGGACTTACATGACAAGATTGAGGAGCTGGCAATGCATGTGACTTAATCAACCAATGTGACCAGATTTGTTGTTTGAACTTGTTCCTTTTCTTTGCCCATGGTGTTAATCTTGCTTTGGCTAATGTTTTCAAATAGTCTTCTTCTATCAAGTGAATAAAATGGGAAGCAGATAAATGTTAGGACCAGAATAGGATGGTTAAGTATACTTCTGCATTTCAGACATCTTTGAAATCATTACATTGCCTTTTGTTCCTTTTTAAGCCTAGATTTATGATGATAGAAAGCTTGGACATTCATGTTGTAGTTCTGTGTTCCACTCTTGACTTTTTATTTCCAACTTTTGAACCAAGTGGCCAATTT
Organism: Nothura maculosa; assembly: GCA_032353885.1. Classification (NCBI taxonomy): domain Eukaryota; kingdom Metazoa; phylum Chordata; class Aves; order Tinamiformes; family Tinamidae; genus Nothura; species Nothura maculosa. Next base: position 1,197,834 of record JAUBOD010000950.1, read on the forward strand.
CAACTGTGATTTTTTTTTTTCCAGAAGAATAAGCCTTCTCAAAGGTATTAACTTCCCACAACTTTAGTAAAAATAGAACTGTGGAGAGAGGATTTCCCTAACTCCCACAGAGGGAAAAGCCTCTGTTGAGATCAGCTGTTTTGTTTAGAGACCAAAGAATCCAAGTTGGAAGGCAGACCTTAGGAAAATAAAGGTTCATTAGTTCCACCATTGGTGCAGCTACTTCTAGAACTCCTATCAATCTGCTCTTTAAAGTGGCTATGTTTTTTAAATGAATAAAAGAAAGGTTGTGAGAGAGAGGGTGAAAGAGCTGGGGTGGTGGAACATGAGGGGGCCGAATGCAACTACCTGGAAACGGAACAAACCTGTATATCTAGCACAAAAACAGTTCTGCAAGTCCTGTGTGCCCACTATATTCTTGTTGAACAGTCACCATCCAGACAAAAAATTAATCTTTCTGCGGGAGCTGCTCACCTCTCTTGAATCCCAGACCTTCACGGGGCGCAGATCCGCTGATCCGGCCTGAGCACAAGATGCCCTTCACTGCTGCTGTAGCGCAGCTGCCAGGATATTGCTGCCTTCAACAGAGCCATCCATCCAATCCTTACTGGTAAATTGGAGCTTGCATCACATGTTTTTCCAGGCTAATGATGATATAAAGGAGAACTATCCATGGGTTGCCGCTGCAGCAGCTGCAGGCAAGCAGAGCCTCTGCTATCCAAGCGCGAGGAGGAGGGAAGTTTCCAAGGCTCGCCTAGGCTTTGCTCATCACAAATGATGTCTCCTCCAGTGCCTTGATAGATGATACAAGCGCCAGGTCCTGCTGCCATGTAGGCTCAGCTTAGTGGCATGGAATCATTTCATTTGGTTCTCTCACTGACACAGCAAAAGTTGTCCCACATTTGTCTGGGTCATTCTCTGCCCCTCAGCTCTCTGTCCAAGCAGGTAGCAGGTAACCTGGCATCTCTGTGCAGGGGAAAAGCCAGTCCAGGATTGTAGGAGCAGGAAGAGAGGGTGTGATGGGAATTCAAGTGTCTCTTGCTCTCCTGGCAGGAATGATAGTTTCACTTCTAACTTCAATGGGTGCAGAATAAGACCCTCGTTCATAGAAAGTCACCTTTTTAAGCATAAAAGGGGTAAAATGGAAGGATGGAGTTCATTTTATAAAAGTTCTTATAACTTAGAGAAAAAGGATTTTTTGGAATTAAGGAGAGTCACCTCTTTAAAGGGTTCCCTGAAGAGTTTTGTATTCTGTTTTCAAAAGGCTGGTGGTGAAAGTTAAAAAAAATCCTCTCCAAAAATATTAAAAATTATTTACTAAGTGCTAATGCAAAGCACAGAATGCATTCTTAATGTACAGAGACACTTTTCAATATTAGAACAATTGATTCTTTTTCTTATTATTCTTGTCATTCTGATTATTGTTTATTTCACAGTGAACCATGTTTCTGATTATTAGTGCTAAGCAGGGGCTCTTTCTGCTATTGGCATCATTGGACATCTCATTATGGACCATCTAATATTTTGATGTTAAATATTTTTTAATAATTGATGTTTTATTGAGCGTTATTGGCAATGTGATATATACAGGAGACAAATTCTGCTTTTTACTACAGCAGGGAAAATTTGAACTAAAGGACTTGGTACAAAGAATTCTTACCAATCAGGGGGGAAAAAAAAGAAAAAAAGAGCTAACTGCACTGGAATAGTCTTTCTAAGCAAGGGTTCCTCTGTAATGTGCAATTTAGGATTGACATGCTATCTAATCTATACCAGTGGATTACACCACCTTCCTTACTGCTGCATTCAAATATTGAACCTAATTTGAAGTATTGATTCTGCTGCCTTCAGTCACTAGAAATATGACAGTTTATACCAGCTATCTGGTTAGTAATATCTCCATAAAGTGATACATTTAAAAAATACACACTTAAAAATAGTACTTTAATTTTTGCTTGCTGCTTAAAAAGACCATCAGAGTTGTCATTAAATGAAAATAAAGTGCTCTAGTTCTGAAGGACAATGTTCAGGATTTTTTTTTTTTTTTTGCACTGCTGTCGATGGGGTCAAATGTAGAGTCCTTGTGCAGCTTGATACTCTTGAAGCGACGAGTATAGTAGATATCTTCATTTGATTTTGATTTTTAAACAATTTTGCTCAAGAAAGCTGTGTGTAATTGGACCAATAGTCATACTAGTTCAGATCTGGGCTCTCACGTCTGAGGGGCTAATCTATTGAAAAGCTCCTGTGTGTTAAAGTGGAGGGGAAATAGAACTGTTAGAAATTATTCACAGAGCCGCAACGAGGCTTCAAGGCGAAAAATTCCTGCCTTAGTTTTTGCAGTGTGAGGTGGAGGCCACATTGTCCTTCGTGCTGCCGGCTTGCGCCGCATTCCCACGTCGTGTTCCCACGTCGTGTTCCTGCTGTAGTTCTGCCTTCCCATCCTGCTCCCAGCGCCTCTCCGTCCCGCTCCACAGGAGACAACCCAGAGGATATTCCACCGCTCCAGGGGAAATCTCCTGGGGGTGACACTATGCTAATGCCAAATAAATAACAAAATCAAACCCAAGCTTGCTCGTGAGTAGGTCACCTAGCCAACCCTTTTAAGGCTTGTGGATGCTAAACTGAAAAGAATATGAATCAACAGGCAGGACAGAGCCCTTGCCGAGCCGAGTGACTCATCCGGGAGAGAAGCACACTCATTAGCATAGTGTCACCCCGTGACTCTTCTCTGTGCAAGGAAAGGGCTCCTGTTTCCTCGTCTTCCTATGACCTTCTTGAAAGTTACTTTGGAAATCCTTCTGGAGATCAGCAACCATCTCTCTGTTCCTTGGCTGCGTTTTTTTTTTTCTTAAGGGTATAAATAAATGCTATTTGAAAAGCAGATTTATAGGCCCCTTTCCCTATTTTGTTTAGATTCCCATAGCAAGCGTGTGTTGTGACATTCTAGTCAGGTTCCCATATGACACCTATTAATGCTGAATCCTCCTAACTTTTATTCCCCCCCAACACCCTACCTCTCTAGTGCCTTTTACCTAAGAGCAACTGGTGTTGTCCGAGCTATGAAATGAATCACCCGGTGGAAATTGTGTTGGATGGGAAAGGCAGAATGGATTTGTTCAGTTCTTGCAGAATATTACTATAAACTTTCTGGACTGTTTTCCACTGTCTTCTCTTGTGTTTCCAGCCTGAGAAACAAGTCATCTGAGAAACTGCCTTTTCGACTTGGTTTGGGTGTTTCCTCTTGCTACCATTTCTAGGATGCAAACTCTTAGAGAGGGAGCAGGAAAGGGAGAAAGGCAAGGGGGAGAAAGAGGGAGATTACAGAAATGTAAAATACAGGCAGAACCTGAGGAGTTTATCCGGTCCATCTTCCTCTGCCAAAGCTGGATCAACTGTTCTTTTCTTTCTGAAGGATTTGAACAGGAGGTTTTGTTGAATCTTGTGAAGTGAAACTCCCGGCCTCGTTATTATCTAATCCCAAAGAGTGGGATTCAAATTGATAGTTCTAAAGCTACATGTGTGTGGAATGAGGCTTTTAGCTGTATTGATCAAACTACAGGTTTTATATGAGAATCGGATGGTATTTAATCTGTCTAGCAACACATATAAAAATTACAAGCTAAGGTTTGCAATATTTACCAAAAAAACAAAAAAAAAGGACTTGAGGGTTGGGGAGAAATAAATCAATGGGGTGAACTGTAATTAGCTTTTTCTAATAGATTAAGAATTTTTTTCCTTTCCTGAATGAGAGCTTAGTACAGTCACTATACATATTTAAATTGCCTTAACTATCTTAACAGCTGTAAAATACCTGGAGCATGGGAGATGTCTAATATAATAAAGCAAATAGTAAGTAACAATATATAACTGGAACCAGTGTTAGGTTTTTATGGGTGAGGTTGTTTATAGGCTTGTTCCAGTGGCACTTAGATGGAACACACACTGAGGAACTCGCATACAACTCTCAAAGAAAAGTACTATGTCAGAACATTTGAATTATTTAATTTCTTTTGTGGATGGTATGCATTTAATAGGCACACACTGTGCTCATAGAGCTTCAAAAAAAAGAAGTTTGCCAAAATTTTTCTTGTGATTGCTGTAATATTTTTCACTATAAAATTAAATGAAGTGTTGAAAGTTGTTGCAAGAAAAAAGAAACATTTCAGAAATTTTAATTTAAAATTTTCATGAATTATTATTCTTCACAGCAAGCCTTCACACAGCAGAATTTAGATGTAATAGAATCTCCATTTTATTGATATCAAACATTGTGGCCAACAGGAACACGACACCATTCCACAGGGAATTCATATTTTGAAGAAGCTTTTTGGAACTACTCAAGCTGATTTCTTTAGGACTTCCATTCACCTTCTCTGTCATTCACATCTAGTGTCTCTCAGGGTTGTACTGTAGACAGTTCAGACCATTTCAGTAAAAATATTTAATAGAATTAATCCACAGCATGCAGTGCTTCATGCTTGGTAAATGCTTTGGTAGTGACTATCTTTTTGGGTTGTCCCTGCTCTTCCTTGCCTTGTGTGGTTGCTTTCAAAGTGTCAAGTGTTCCCCAGCTCTGATGTACATACAAGTACTTGGCAGAGAACTTGTCTGGGACTGGTCTCATGGCTGAACCTATCCAAGATACACCAAGTGACACCTCTTTAAACCTTATACAAGTATAAAGTCTTCCAGAGCTAACTGCAGTTAGCTCATCACCTTCAAATGGATGTCTTGTCCTGCCCCTGAAGCAAAGGAAGTGCACATATTGGCTTGAAGTACACCTTAGCTTTTCTGGGCTCCCAGGCATCAAGCATTAACACCAAATGTTTGCAATTAGCCTGCCTATTGTAGAAACTCAGGAGTTCTTTGAATATAGAGCAGCAAATTGCTCTGAGATGATGGTAGGTATTATCCCCCATAGGAGAGTTCCTATTTTCAGTGGTGTGTTAACTTAATTCTGTTTTACAGATGATGTGCAGAAAGAAATGATGCTGGGCTTCAGTGGAGCCTTTGGGCTTTTGTTGCAGGTCATGTCATGGTAAAGTTTTTCCATTGCTGATTCCTTATGCTTATAACGATGTATTTAACTGGGTACTTTAGCTAATTTAGGGAGTTGCCTGACTAGATGTTTGCTATGAGCCTTAACCAAACCATCAAGTCTGCTGCAATTGTAGAAAAAGACTGGAGCCATTTAGAATGTGATTAAAACAAGCGGCTTTATGAGCAGGAAGGCAATTCAAAAGAATGGGTGGAAGAGAACAGACAGAGTAGCATTAACATCCTTGCGTATCCCTTGCCACTGCTCTAGGTGATAGGGAGATTCAGTGGATAGGATGACTTCCACAGAGGCTTGCATCAACAGCATTGAATTCCTGATTGCTGTAGATATCCTGCAAGCCTTGAGAAGTTACTCTACCTCAGTTCCCCTTCCTTCTTATCTACTTTTTGACATTATGTTGCTGATACATGCTCATCATTAGTGCCAAGTCCTTTGAAGACTGGTGTTTTTTGTTGAGTTTGTCTACTTGCTGCACATTTTTTTTTTGACTGGTGGAAAGAAAAGAGCCATATCTGTGTATGTGCTGCCGAAACTCATTTCAGGATGGCTTCTCCACATCCCTCTCTCCCCAAATTTAAGTATCTATTGTTATTTTTTTTTCCCTTGGATCTTGAGCCAGTAGCTGGGTGAAGGGCACTGATTAGAAGATTGTATGAAGAACACTGGATCAGAATTTCTGATCTAAGAACTGGCACTGATCTTGGAAGATAATCCTGTTTGGTGCTGTGTGCATTTATTTCCCCATTGACTCCACCATAATTTGAGCATACCTTGAAGGATCAGTCTCCTTTAGTTTGTATTTTGGCCTTTGGCAATGCACTAATTAAATGAGGATAATTCCTCCTTTCCTCTTGAGGATATTCTGAGTCTTAATGTAGAGAGATACTTTGAGCCTTGCTCATGAAAGACTCTACACAGAATAAATGCCAACTGTTATATACCTCTTGAGACTCAAAAGGTCATCTATTGAAGACCAGGCTAAATTCCCATTGATTTTGATGGGAAGACAAGGAGGAACCCAGAAAGACAGTCCCAAGAGCATGAACTAATGCTTATGGCCTAGTCAATGTTGGACTTGTGTAAGCTTTGATACTTTGCTGGAATTAATGAATCCAGTGTTTCGTTAGTTTGATCCTCGCTCATTTAGCCTATCTCGAAGAGAAGCGATAGGTCTAGGGAGAGTTGGGTTGGGGGTGAGGAAGCCATGAGGAACATGCAAGGAGGAATTAATTAGCTATGCTGCTGGCAAAGCACTGCTACCCTCTGTGGAAGCTGTAGTGCTTGGAGCTATGGAACAGTCAGGCAATGAAAACTAAAATAAAAGACTTTAGATTTACGATTTCTGCTCTTATGTATTCTTGCCATCGTTCATATGGATTAGGACCTAAGTTCAAACATTCCCTGTGGAAACCAGGGCTTGCTGTCTTAGAACAAACAGCAGTAGAAATACAGGTTAGGCAAATCCAGAACTATTCAGGTTCAACTTAAGTTCCAGCTGGAGCTGAGCTGAAATGCTGTTTAATTTTGACTCTGGTATGACAGTATTTGTAGGATAAATAGAAATCCGAGCTCAGAAGTCATGAGAGGTTATGGAATTGTTTAAGAGGAAGAGGTAGGTAAAAGAAGAAGAATTAGGAATGCACTCATCAGTCTGTTGGCTTCTTGTTCTTTAACTTGACAAGCTTAACGATCTCAATGTCTTTAGCATGGGTGGCAAGCAGATGTCCTTCTATGTAACTGATTAACTTCTGATTTTGGTCAGATTACACTTAGAGCAGTGAGCAGAGAGCTTCAGATACAGAAATACATCGGCAGATGTGGATCTGATCCACATATCATGATGTGGAGCCTGCCAGAAAGGGTGCAAGCACTTAGACAAGCATGTTCTCTAAGGTTGTGGTGCTGTCTCTGGTGCTGGAGAGATCATGTTGGGCAGGCACCTGTGGACAATGGTTAGGTGCTAATCTTTATTGTTGCATCAACTGATCTTTTGGATTCCTTGCTGCTCTGTATAACTAGTTTGAGACCTGAATGTTGACCATATGGCTAGTGAGCAGAGCTTATGTAGGGAAAGAAAGAAGAGGGTAAAGGCTGCTTTCCATACATAGTAAGAGTCTTAAACTTCTTGAAATGAAGAAGTTCTTGGGCTGAAACCAAAGTCCAGCCTTAAAGTGCTATCGCAGAGAAACTTAATGCTTAGATTTGCTCTCCGTCCCGAGACTGCTGCTTTTCTGAGTCCAAGACCATCTGCAATGCAATTTGTTTGATTTTGTTCTGTTTGATCTTGAGGTCGTCTTCAGCATTCTCCATAAATGCAGAGGGCAGAGGAACAGTTTGTAATGAACACGCATCCCTTGTTTCAGAAAGTCAGAGGAGGAGAAAGGAACAAAAATGGCAAAATCTCTAGAGGTCCCCACTGTTCTGAGTCCCCCATCTTCTGTCTCTTCCTGTTCTCCCACTTTGACCATGAATTCTGCTCAGGTCTCGGCCTGCACTGCTACCAGGTTGACAGGAGATAATTTCTTTGTCTTCCCATCAGGCAAAATATTCGTTGGTATCATTAAACATAGAGGCTCTTTCTACAGCTTTGCTCCTCCGGAAGGAATCCTCTGATTTCAGCTTTGGGGAACGCATTAATGATGCCGATAGGGAACTCACTTGCAGGTTGTTTCTTGCAGCGTATCAGGTTTTTACTCTATCAAAGGGTTTCTGTCTGTCTCCTAGGGCCCAGACAGCACTGCTGCTGTAATTCCTAGGCCTGGGTTTCATCTGTCTTTGTACTACTTCTACCATGGTGTGACTCCACTGACCTGCAGAGCAGAGTGATTTTTTTTCTCATTCATACTGGTGTAACAGATTGTAGCTAACTCTGAGATTCAGATTTTATACCTTCCCTTTGCTTTGCAATCATGACAGCCAGATCTTGATCTTATTTACACTAATGTCAGTCTGAAATATCTGTTTGTAGCAGTCGTTTGAATTTACATGTTGAGGAAAAGCTGTCCCAAGGTGTTCTGTGTAAAAGGGCCCACAGGTGAGTGTTTGCACATCACCACCTGCAAGCGCATCCAGTGTCCTGCATGGCTTTTTTCAGTTGCATTCTGTTTTCCGTTTCCTCAGATCACCTGAAAAACCTGACCTCCAAGATCCTAGTTTAAAAGGTACTAAAAAGAATGGTGTAACAGTGATTTGTGCATATGTGTGAAAGCACCAGATTTCAGGTGAGAATCCTGATAGCAGGGACATCCAGTATTGACAGAGCTAAATCCTTTTTTCCTGGTATATGCCATTTTATGTGAGGTACTTCATCCCCAAACTTACTTGCTCAGTAATTGCAGGTTTAAAGGTTGTGACACTTGGAGCCTAATCCTAGCTCCTAAATGCCCTGTCACCCAACTCAGGTGATTGAAATGCTGTCCCTCAGCTTTCTTGGTGTAAGTGGAAAATAGTTATTGTTTTCCTGCATGAAGCAGATTGAGGATGTTCAACATTACATAAAAATCTCAATACCAAATGTGCTAATAAAAGCTTATTTTGTGTATTGCTTTGCATTCGCTAGAGCTAACTCAAAGCAGTACACGTATAACTTTTTCTGTTAGAAAGGGAAATAGTAAGAATGTTTTTGGCAAAGATGAAAAGGAGGCTTAGAGTAACTTTTAACTGGAAGGCTGTCATAAGCATATGGGATGACTTGAATCACAGGATGTGAGTATGTTTACATACATAGAAGTAAAGGTAAAACATCTTTTGGACTCTTGTATCTCATCCTCCTGGGACTGAAGATATACCCCTCTATGTCTACGTATTCCTTTCTTACAGGTTGGTAACTAAAGATGAAAAGAAATCAAAATATGCCTCAAATAGTCTTAAATGCCAATCAGACTGTGGCGTTTCAGGCTTGTTCAGATCATAAGACTTATTTACGATTTATGTTGTCGCCAGTAATCTCTAATAAAAACCCTGTCCTTTTATCGTACATTTGCTTCTTGTCCTAGGTAATTAGACAGCAGATTCAGGTATTGAACACACATTCTTTCACTAGCTATCTAAAATTAAAGGTAATCATAAAGACATTACGGAACACATCGAGATTTCCTTTATTACGACATTAATGTGACATTATGCATCGCACCCCATTTGATTAGCATATGGTGCCTCAGAGCAAATCAGTTAACACTGATGCATCTATTAAAGTGTCCAAGCAATATTCTGCATCTCCTAAGTGATGCACGACAAATATTCTGCTGTGCTGCTGCCCTCATCCCGCCTCCTCTTGTCTGACACAGCTGTAAATCTGTGGTGATGAGCTGGGTGTGTTGTGACACTGGGATGCCAGGTCCCTTGCCAGAGATGGGGGACAAAATTGGGGGGGCAGATTTAGAGCCTGCATAACTTGGCTAAGCTGTATTGAACGAGGTGCTTTTCAACTGTGTTGTGAGAATATGAAGATTTTAGTCCCTAAAAAAACACTATCATTGAATTCCTTGATTCATATAATCATGGAATCCTTAAGGTTGGAAGGGACCTTAGAGGTCATCTAGGCCAACCTCCCTCCACGTGCATGGTTACCTACAAAATGTGGCACAGGGCTGCATCCAAGCAGATTTTGACGATCTCCAGAGAAGGAGACTTCACAACCTCTCTGGGCAGCCTGTTCCAGGGCTCTGTCACCCTCATAGTGAGGAAATGTTTCCTTAAGTTCCTGTGGAACTTCCAGTGCTTCAGTTTGTGGCCGTTTCCTCTAGTCCTATCACTGTTCACTACTGAAAAGAGGCCAACCCCATTCTCCTCACTGCTTCCCTTGAGGTATTTATAGACACTGATCCAGTCCGCCCTCAGCCTTCTCTTCTCCGGGCTGAACAGGCCCAGCTCTCTTAGCCTCTGTTCATAGGACAGATGTTTCAGGCCCCTGATGATCTTTGTAGCCCTGCACTAGACTCTCCAGCAGCTCCACATCGTATTCTTCTTCTATGCCCAAGTAAACATGCAAATATCATGTCAGTGTGGAACTAGGTGTGTAGCTAAGGGCCTTCCTCTCCCACTGTTCATTTAAATGAGTTCCCAACCATTCTTGGTCCCTCTTGTTAGAGAAAGGTGGTAAAAACTTAGTAATGCACATTGCATTACCTTGTTACAGGACAGAAAGATTGAAATAAATATATCCATTTTATGGGTTGATATATTAGAGGTTTGCTTTTGGCTCAGTGGTAAGGATTTCATCTGAGGTTTCGTTTGGTCTTGCTTTTCTTCCTGCTCTTGAAGTAGAACTACTATTGCATAATTCTGT
>JAUBOD010000950.1:1214029-1248978 GCA_032353885.1 Nothura maculosa
GTAGAGAGATGTTAAATCTGAAGTCACTCTTCTAGAATAGCATTCATGGTAGGGACAGCTTAAGTGATAAAGTTTGCATTATCTCTGCAAGGCCAAGGTCAGCTGGACAGTCCAATTCTGTTATCTCGGTAGCTCTCTGGAGAGCACAGGGTGCTCCAAGTTATTATTAGTCAGTGGGCAACATTGCTCGTGGAGCAAGAGATGCACAGAGTCTCTGTGGTGTTCTCAAGAGGCAGCTTTGTAAATCAGAGGATGTGGAATAGAACATCTGTGATGGAGCATTTTCAGTACCCGAGCGAGGGAGAAGGAACATGCTTAACCACACAAGGTGGTGATACTGGCTTCAACAGGCCAGTGCAGCCAGCCAAACAACTGCAACTCCCCTTAAGGGGTGAAGAAAAATAGGTTTTAAAGCATCACCAGCCTCCCCAAAAGCAAACAATGTTGGTGAGTCAATAAATGATGGAGTTCATAAAGTGCCATTTACTCCCCTCTCTGTTTGCAGCAGTAAATTCAGATCAGTCTCTTGCTAGCTGTCTGGGCTCACAGGGGTCTCAATTTCTTTTTGAAAACCGTGGGTGTCAGTCACTTCTCTTCCGCAACTTGTCAAGAAATAGCTGAGATGACAGTAAGATATACAGCACACCTCGTGTAAGCAGGGGTTCTATTTCCATCTAGCAATTGCAGATATAGTTGCTAATGTTTGATTTGGGCTTGTTTCTAACGATTACAATAACATCGATATGACTTTCTCTTTGTGGAAAGTGTCTCTCTGATTTCATCATTTACCGAATTCTGAATTCAGGATGTGGAGTGAACTATCAAAATCTGGATCTCTCTGTAGAGGTTACACAAGCCTTGGGTTCTGCTCCTAGTCTTAGGGTGTTTGTGGCCTTGAGAAGACCACTGCACAAGAGAAAAGCTCTATTGGCAGTTTGCACCTAGGAAGGGGCACAGAGAGCACCACTATAGAGTATTGCTGTCAGCATCCAAACCTGTGATCCTCAAACATACTGCCCAGACGCTGCCAAATCTTGATGATGTTTATTTGACCTATGAACTTGGCTGCTTCAAAATCACTGCAGTGATACACCTGGATCTTTCAAAGCCCATGAATTTGGTTTCTTCCTTTCCTTATTCAGACTTCTCTCTTACTCCATCTTGCACTGCGTCCTGACTGCCTTGTTGCACCCACACAGAGCAGCCGAGCTCAATGTGGCTCAGAGCAGCAATATACAACTTCTAGCTGTAGTACTGCTTTCAAGTTATCTGAGGAGCAGACACATGGCTCTAAGGATAGCACAGATCTGTGCCGATACTACTTGCTGGTAGTGATTATAGACTGCATTTGGATTTTTTGTTTTGTTTTTCAAGGTGCTAAAAGTACGAGCAATTTTAGTTTTCAGTGTTATTTTTTTACCCTCTGTAGCGCAGCGCTTCGCATTACCATTCATCTGCAAAAAGCCATTTTTAACAACTGCGGGTCAGGAGTCTGTTTTTCCTTCCCAGCTGCAGCCCACGGGGATTTTCATGATAACATTTTGTTTTAGAGCTGCTTGCTCTGTGGAGAAATGTGATTCAACAGCCGCCCTTCCTGAACTATGTCCTTAAAGCCAAAGCAAACCTTTCACAGAGTGTGTTTGTGGAGAGGTGGAGGGAGGTGAATGTATGGGGTGGGTTTATATGTTATAGTATTGACGTCATACGTAGGAGCAAAGTTTTGCTCCATTTCCCCAACCTGTTTCTGTCTCTCATATCCTGCATGGATGTCAGTCTATGGGCCTTCTTCTGCAGGACCAGGCTTAAAGTAGTGAATAAAAAATGCTTGATGATGTTGGAGATCTTGCACTGCGCTAGGAGAGCCCGTGTGAGTGAGGAGGAGCTCAACGTGCACCTCGCTCTGCAGGACATAGGAGGTCATTTCCTCTTCTTACATCCCTGTGAGCTGCTCCTGTTTTGATGCCTGTCTCCAGCCTGTTCACAGCTCTAGCAAGGCTCAGTAGATGTGAAGGGGCTGAGCGTGGAATGCAGGTAGCTCCTAGACATGCTAAGCTACTGCCCAGCCATGTAATCTGGGCTTTCTCAGCAAGCTTTCTTCACCTGCTGTTTCAGAGCAAGTATTCACTGCTTCTTTTCTTTTTCATTAGTCTCCTCCTCCCCATGGATTTTCCATTATGTATTTTTCTTTTTTAAAGCTAGTTTGTTTCCTTTTTTCCCTGTCCATTCTTCATCTGCTCCCCTAAAGAGGAGTTGGACCTTTTCCTGCTTTGCCCATGATCTCCACTTCCCCTCGGCTGCCTGCACCTTCATTTGGGGCATGAGGGTGGTTCAGGGTTCTTTTTAATGATCATAATTGTCCCAAAATGACCCCTGCACACAGGCTGCTTGCCGTTGCTGAGGACTGGTGAGCCGTAATGCCCCATGGGCTCTGCTCAGTGGGGCGGGAGCTCTGCGCCCCATCCCAGCTCAGCTCTGTCATCCACCCTCAAGCTGATGCCCCAGGAGCTCGAGCAAAGCCACGTTCCCCCGTCCCCCGCTCCAGCTGGTTGAAAGCCTTGTGCCATGGATTAAGATACAAAGGTCCTAAGTGAATTAAATTGCTTGGTCTCAGCTCTTTCCTTCGACAAGAGATTCTGCAGGACAGAAGCCTCTCTAGGTTTTTTTTCACACAGTTCAGCACAATTGGGGCATCTTGCTCTGAACAAGAGAGATGTGAGGCTGAAGGGAAATTACGCCGGGGCTGATGGTTGTGCCCTGTCCTCTACTCTTCCCTCCCTACTTCCTACCAAATGCAAGAAGAAGAGGAGAATCAATGGGACCCAAAATGATAGGGATCTGCATGGGAAGCATCTTGTGTGTGCTATGGTCCAAAGGCACAGAGGGGCCAGAGCTCCCAGCCCCACAGAGGATGCGCTCCCTCTCCACTCTGTCACTTGCATTAAAGACTGATGATTTTCACATCATTCCTGCCCTGGCAATGTTAATCTGATGTGGCTTTCACAGCTTTAGTTGCAAATCCAATCGCTTGATGGATGGGAATGTTTACCCACCCCAAATCTCAACTTTCCTGCCTTCTCCGCCTCCTAGCTAGTGTCAGCCAAGTCAGCAAGATCTCTGTCTATAAAATATACCAAGCAAGCTGCAACTTTGCAGTCTTACTGAGATTTATGGGCAGGCTTAAATGATAGATTTTTTTTATTTTTTTTTAGTTTTTGTCCTTTAAGGCTTTTATAAACAAACGCTCTCCATGTTTTTCAACAAAACATTTTGTTTTTCCAAAGTCAAGCCACCTCAGCTGACACATAGATTTTGTCTCTGGCTTTCACAACCTCTTTAATTATAATGAGAACTATGGAGAACTGTAAGGTGAATTTAAGTTTCCCAAGAATGGATTAAAATTCCCGTTAAAGGCTTTCAGGACTCATATCTCCTGCTCCCTGTCAAAAGCAGATAGAATTGGGATGTAGTAGGATATTTAGGGAGGTGGGAAGAGACCAAGAATAAGATGAAACCTCAATAAATTTGACAAAATAGCCAGATTCTCATTCAGTTTTGGTTAGAATATGGCCTTGGAGTGCCAAGCTCTGCTCCTTGTACATGGACTTCCTTGATGACTCTAGCAAATGCCTCTTTCTCTGGGCAAAACAAGTCGTGTGATGTGTATTTGTGTTTGTGCACGTTTATCCATGTAGCATGTTCTGTGATGGCAGGACACGTTGGCACAGAAGTGGAGGACATTGATTATGAAGGTTGCCACCCAGTGTGTTTAGCCCAGGTCCTTCTTCAACCTCTTGCAGTAGAAAGGATGTGTCACATCATCACGACGGGTCCCTTCCTCCTACAGCTAGTGACTTGATGGCACCTTCCCAACGCTATAACCGTAAACCATTTGATTTTCATCACGTTTGGTATTCCTTTTATAATCTCTGTCTGTCCCAGTCTCTGACTTTCCTTGAAAGGACAATGTCAAGATAAAAATCAAATATTTGCTCTTGTACATGTAGATAAATCCTTCCTGTGTTACTTATAATGCTTCAGATTATGAAATTGGACATGATTTCAATCCTTTAATTGACCTGTCATCACTTAGGCTGTTTACTTTAGTTTTTATGCCCACCTTGATCAGTGAAGTTGGGAGGAAGATGGGGGAAGACAGATTTTGTTTTTGTTATATGCCTTTGTTTTGTTTTGTTTTGTTTTTCTTTTTTAATTTAATTTTTTATTTGTGTGGGGTGTCAGTTGAAACTATTATATCAGGACATAGCCATAGACCTGACACCATCAGATCCAAGCACAATGTAGAATAACCTTCCCAAAAATGTCGTCTTGTTTCTTTGGTCTGCCTCATTCACGCACTACATCAGGTAGAGATGAACATCTTACAGCTTGCTCCCGTGAATACCAGGAGAAATTCTGATAGCCACTCTGGGACAGAAGTTAGGTACCTTGTGTGCTTACACGGGGTCTAAGAACATCTTAGAAATTAATCACAATGTATTTCACTGGCAGTAGTTACTGTTAAAGTGATTAGTTTTATTTTCTGTCTGATGAGCAGTGATGTGCTTTGTACATGGTGAAGAATAAGATGGTCATTTCAATTGCGTGCATATGGATATTGCTAAGATGACATCAGTAATTCCCCTTTCTTTCCGATATTATTTTTTCAAAGGCTGTAGATGACAAAATTCAGATGTGACCATAACTTCCCATAGCAGTAAATTGGTGACACTCAACTACAGTTCAACCCTGCAGATTTGTTACCTGGTCCTCTCGCCAGCTGCCTGACAGAGGGGTATTAGTTGCAATTTTGGGATTGCCTGGGGGGATTTTACTTGCATCTTTGCCTCTGCTTTGGTTTTCTGACCTTGACCAAGTCTGTGAACCTCTCTGATCACCTACCTTCCTGTTCAAGGATAACAACGGCTATCTGCATGTTTTATTGTAACATGCTTTTATTATCCTAATGACCAAATACCTAAAAGCATTCAAAAGTCTTGCTCCTGCTACTTCAGTGTTAGGAATTTAAGTAGTTTTTGAGCAAAGAAGCAGCTATTTAGCTGACTTTTTTTTATTTTTTACTGACGTCTTTCAGAGATTAGGTCTTAGCCAAACCATTTCTGAGTCTGCCCCTCAGGTACTTGGGGAGAAAGCTGATAGCACATCAAAGGGGCTTTGGAGGGGAAAGACTGCAAGAAAAGAAATGACTTTGTCGAGTACATTCCTGAAATGGAAAGCATCCCTTGGTTTTACTAGGAGTGTGCAGGAAGGGTGAAGATAGGGGTGATGATTGAAGGGGAGAGAAAACAGAGTTAAAAATTTCAGTAGTGGGCACGGCCAGCTGAAGAGTTAAGTGACAGAGCCTTATTCACTGATATGAATTAATAATTGATTCAGTAACAAATCACCAATGTTGCAGTAGTCATGGTGAATAAGATAATAAATGTGTCCTGTCCAGGGAATGCAATGTTGTTAGAATTCAGCTGAAATTATTCATAAATGTGCTACTTTTTCTCATCTCCAACTACTGCTAGTTTAGCTCTTCTTTTTAATCTTCCTAAGCTGTCACATTAGTTGGTGGAGCTAGTCACATTCTATATACAGTGGAATATTAAGGGGAATTGCGGAGACATTATGTCAAATTTCAATAGATAATAGACCCAAATTGGGAAACAAAGTGCCTCCATCCCTTTTCAAACTCCTCCTCTGTCTTAATAAATAAATAAAATAGAAAGGCAGAGGCTATTTAACAGCATTTAAATGTGACTCTTGCAGATTCTCTGTCCCTTGTCCATCTTGCTGCTCATACGAGGTCTCTAAGTTGGGTGGACTAAGAAAGTTGTTCTGCAGGCTTCTGTATTTTTTTGCGAAGATGTGCAGACTTATATCTGACAAGTTGTAAAGGTCTCTGGTCTGCAGAGAACAATCACGGCCTCTCCACACCGCTACTAGTGTGAGAGGCTGACATCGATCCATAGGACCCACACTTCACTGGGGAGTATCTGAGAAGGCAAGAAAAATACAAGTTTGAGGAAAGGCGGGCCATTCAGCCATACAGGAGAAGGTGAGGCAGATGGATCTGACCTGCAAAAGATGGAAAGTGGTTAAAGAGAGTGTTGTAACTTAAGTGACGTGAACAGCAAAATCTCTCTTGCTTATGAGGAAAAGTGACACCAAGAACTTAAGACCTGGGAAAGGAAGCCAGAAAAAAACATGATTAGGTACACCTTTTTTTGTAATCAGTGAAGGCAATTAAACTTTGTAGTAACCTCGAAGTGGTGAATTCTTCATTGTTTGATGTTTTCAAATCAAGATTTGGATGCCTTCCTAGAGAGATGCTTAGCCAAGAGCAAGGTGCTCAAGAGCAAGTGAGTGGAATTCTGTGGCATGTGCTGTAAAGGGAGGTGAGAGAGAGTTACCTGGCCTTAAACTCTGTGAGCACAGTCTTTGAATACCTCTGAAAAATGACAACAGTACAAAACAAAACCCATCAGTGTCAGAATGAAAAATGCTGAGGAAATTATCAAACTAGTCAAAGACTGCAAAGAAGGAAGATAGGAAAGGCAGTGCAGAACTGAGGATTGATGATAAACAGTGCAGGGAAATGGATAATTTGAGGGACAATAGAAGGATAAACTGTAGAGCACAGGAGGTCTAGTATAAAAAAGGCAGAAACCTAAGGAAGAATTCTCATGCTTTCAAAGTGTAGACTTAGTTTGAACTTCAGTGGACATCTCTGAATGAGAAAGTAGGTCAGGAAGTCGCCATTCCTGTTTTGCTCTGGTAAGGTCCTTGGTACTCAGACAATTGTATGGTGGATTTGGGGCAAACTACAGACCAGAACTATCAGCAGAGAACTTCTCAGTAATCCAGGGACACTGGGATGAGACGGGGAAGTAGGGGCACAGAAAAAAAAGCTCTTTTGAAACAGATCCTAACTCTCTGTTCTTGGATACTTTGCTTAGCTATCACAAATTCATCTGAAGATCTCAAAATTCACTGCAGATCTCAAAATTCACTGCAAATTTGCAAAATTCACTGCAAATTTGACTTCAAATGATCATTCAGTGAAATATGAGTAGTCTTGGTTTTCAACTCTTTCAAAGATGCAATCAGCACTGGGACCTTCTCACAGGGCTCCTGAGCAGCCCTGTCTCCATCTGGAGATGGAGGCAGAACGGAGCAGCCGGAGCAGTTTCAGCCGTGCTTGCAGCGTGTGCTTTCCCAAGCTGTATGCCCGCCAAGCAGACTTTGTCAGATCGCTCACTTTCAAAAAAATAAAAGCTGCCGTGGGGTCCCCCATGATCACACAAAACCAGGACCTCCCACCTTCCTCTCCCCGTCTCACGCTTCCCACATGCCGGCAGCGAACAAACACAGAAGCTCAGCAGCAGGAGCGTCGCTTCTCCCGTAGTCTCGCAGGAGAAGACATGCTGGCTCTTCCTCTCTCTCTCCCTCCCCCCGAGACGTGGACTCGGCACGGTGGAAGGAGCAAGGAGGCTGTGTGTGTGTCTGATTGGGAATGACGTTGGAGCGAGGAGCGGGGGGCTGCTTGCACATGGCAAATCGCATGCAGCATGGCTGTCCTCGCGTCCTCCGAAGGGCTCTGTGTTTACTCACTCTCTGCAGCGTGCAGCTCCTCCGTATAAATAAAACACACCTCCCTCCCCGAGAGGCTGGCGCTTGGGACCGGCGCTCACACGTGTGTGGGCATGTGCCTGTGGGGGAGTGTGAGGCAGACTGCATCAGACCGTGCTCTTCTCCCTTCTCTGTTGTTTTTAGTATCAGGCTATGGCCGTGCTTTGCTGCTGGGCTATGAGGCCCCTTTAAGCGAAACCTGGGCGATTTTCAGTGTAGCAAGAGGGATGAATAAAGTGGGAGTGAAGCTGGAGGGAAGTAGAGAGGAGTAGAGTCCTTGACTGGCCATTTGCCCTATCCACTTATCCCCTCTCCCCATTTCCACTGCCACACTCCATCCTTCTGCCACCCAGCCCTCCCCCTTCCTCTACACACATACACTCCTTTTATTCTCGGTAAGTTATTAAAAATGTAGACATCACTGGCTCCCAGGGTCAATATGTTGTTTTTAAATTTAAACATGAATTTCCATTTCATTGAGCCTTCAGGCCTAATGAGATGTGCTTTGACAGGAGCAGCTAGCTGGAAAAGGCATGATTGAGGGGCGAGCCAATAATATTAACTCACAGCAGAGTGTGCACACACAGCGCCGGAGCCACGAGCCTTGATTCGCTCCTATGCGGGGCTCCGGCTAGAGCAGGCAAGGATTTCTGCTGCAGGCCCTGCAGTGAAATGTCAAATGCATTTAACCATCTGTGAGCTCCGCTTGCTCGGGCTGGCCCAAGTTGGACAGCCTGAATGGAGGTTCTTTCAGCTGGGATGACAGACGGGGCCAGGAGGGCTCTTGAAGTTGGACCTGTCAGTTTGGAGGGCATCAACTCAAACAAAGGAAAGAGTAGAAAGCTGTGGAGAAGGCACAGGAATGGGACTCCAGGGATGTAGGCTCAATTCCACTGCCGTGCTGTTGAGCTGGGCAGATCACTGCCTCCTTCCAGGGGCGATCACAAAGGTGTGTTTTCATACTCTATGTGATCCATAGTTTGCCTGTGCAGTCAAGAGAGAGCGCGAGAGAGAGAGATGCTGTCCTAAGGGAAAATTCCCCTTAGTACAGAAGCATGTGGAGAACATGTGTCCTCCACGTGAGCGCATGTAAAGCGCGTGGAGGAAGAGCCGGCCATGCTGCACGTGGAAGAGACACTCGCGCCACCTGCGTGTCCACTGACCATCCACAAGGAGCAGCGAGCAGGCCCTCCCTCTCACTTCAGTCCTTGCTGAAAAGGACCCACGAGATCCTTCATCTGGCCACGGTACCAGAAAAGTTTGCTATTGGAAGCCATTTTGCAGAGAAATGAAAGACGGTTTGTGGCTGTCCATTAAGAGATCCCCTCAAAACTATATCTTGTTACTGCTAAGCCTTGTGAGACTGTAGATCAGTCATGACAGAATAAGGCAGAAGCCTTGGTAGCTCAAATTTCCCCAGCTTCATGCTAGGAAGGCACAGACTGGAAAAGAGAAAAGGATCTCAGAAAGGAAGTTGGAGAATTAAGGGCAAGCTGTGTCCGAATGAGGATTAGTAAAGTTGTGCTGACAGAATGGTGTTGGGGTGGAAATTAGGTATGTGATGTAGCTAAGCTTTTATTTTCCTTTCTGATTTAGCATAGAAAAACTGGAAGAGAAAGGTTGAGGGGAAAAAATTAAATTTGAGGCTAAAAATTATTTGGATTTTTTTGACTGAAAGCAATATATTTTTTCAATCTTCCTTTTGCCTTATCTTAGCATGCTGGAAGCCCTATTTTCTAGCCAGTTCTAATCTAGACCCCATGTGACTACATGTCACTCAGATGGTGTCTCTCAGGTGTGATTTTTAGGGCTTCCTCAGTTTTCCTGATTCAGAATTCCAATGGCAAATTGTCCTTTCCATCATAGTTTAGTGGGTTTGCTTATGCTGGAATCTACAATGGCAGATACTGATCGCTGTGTGCATGTTTATGAAATACGGAAAAGAAATGCAGCATGATATTAAATGAAAAGTAAATCAGAGTGATAATTAATAATAAAGGCCGCTGAACATTCTGAATCTTTGAAAAGGGCTGCTTTTTCCCCCCCTGGATCCAGTGAGCACTCACTCGTATGAATAACATTACGTGCATGAGTAATCCCTTTGAACTCAATGAAACCCAAGTTAAATATGTGTAGGAGGCCTGTGCAGGATTAGGACCAGGAGCTGTAGCACCGAGTTCAGGGCACGTGTCGTGTTTGTACTGTTGCTTAATTGTAAAGTAGATGTAAATAGTAAGTCTTCCCTCTTCTAGTCTGCCTGGATTTTTCTGGAAGACATACCCTCTTGGTGCCTAAATCCTTCTGCGCCTGTGCATTTCTGGCCTTTAAAATGTGATATTTAGCTTTCAGAAAGCAAATAACAACCACTGTACACTTTTTCACACCTTCCTCCTGTGGTTCTCCCATGCACTTTTGACAATATTAACTGATGTGACCTGACGAGTCCTCTGTTGAGAACTGGCTCTTAGTGTTGCCATTGCTCTCTCTCTCATTCTGTATATATTTTTCATCAGCATGAGGATATTTGGATCTTCTTTAAAGCTTCCCCTGCTACAGGCATGATTATGCTAAAAAATCTCAGTTTTCATTTCATATCTCTTCTAAAAATAACTTTCTAACTTCTACTGTCACAAAAATTAAGATAAATTGGAATTTGAAGTGTCCTTATAATAGTGAAAAATCTCACTATCTTAATGAATGAATCTCATGATTTTTGAGGGAAACAATTCAGTATGCTTTAACATTTGGTTTTGAGAATACTGGACATTCAATTCCCATTTTAAAGACAAGTGGGCAGATAAAGTGGAAGCCTAATTTAAAGTAGTGGGCCCGATAGCACATAAATCATCAGTGTCAGAAGCAAGAATAAGATTCTTGGAGTACCATATCCCTTGCTTTATGTCCTGCCTGACACTCGTAGCGGGAGAGACATGAACCACAGCAGCTGAGATGGTGCAAGGATTTGCTGCCTTAACATATAGAATGCTTTCCATAAGCTGAGTTTCATGAGTCAGCGTTTTGGAGGGCAATAACTTACAGTAATAAACAGGGAAAGAACACCAAGTTTGTGTGGGTAAATTTGGTTCTAAAGTGAGTGATGTACTTCGTGGTAATCAGGTACAGTTGTGATTTGAACACTTTAAAGCTTGTGAAATATGTTCCCTGTTGACTGATTCCAGCTTTTTCTTTTTCTTTTTTTTTCCCCTCTCCTTCCCCCTCCTCTTCCCTCTGGCTTCAGCTGTCTTTAAAGGCAGGAGCCTCAGTGGGGTATTTTGCATTGCCACTACAGAAAGAGAGAACAGGGAGGAAAGCCTGAAGAAGACGAATACAAATTTCCCTGTTCACTATTGATTTTTGGGAGCTGTGGACGGAAGCTCCTATGGCCTTCCCACCTCCAGATGTGGGGAAGAGGGGGAAAATAATAAAGCAGATTCAGGAACAGCAGTTCCATATATATATATATGGTTTTTTTTTTCCCATCTCCGCATCTTTGTGCTCAGTGGAGTCTTGGAGCAGATTCAGGCTTTTCATGTTCACAGAGAATTGGAAGCTTAGATCTCTGACCTTTTAAAAATCCATTTTGAGTCTCATCTTTCAGAGATTTAAACAAAAGATTTTGACCCAAAAGGCCATTGTTTTACACTTTCTGATAGAGGGGATAAGAAAGGCTGAGAGGAAGGAGGGCAGAAACAAAGATTATCTGAAATGAGACTTGCTGATTCCAGTGGTAATTTTGCAAGTGGAAGAGGGAGGGAGAGACCTATGAGGACGAGGACAGACCTATCTGGGGGGACAGACAGAATGACTATTGGGATAATACTGCTCTTCTTGCTGTAGTCAAGCCCAGAGGAAAAGAATCTTCCTGAGTGATCCTTGTCACTATCGTCCACTACTTCTGTGCCTTTTCTATACTGTTCACGAAGAAATGTCTCAAATAGTAGAGCTGCAGACAGAGGCAAAGTATGTGATCCTCCCATCAGGCATGCTGAGAGCTGATACTACTCGGTTTTTAAGCTTCAAGTTTATATTCTTAATGATGATTTTTCCCCCCTTGCATCGTTTCAGCTTAAGCATTGGCACTAATGATGAAAAAAATCCCCCCACCCTCCCAAATCCTTCTTTACTGTCATTTTCTCTCGTTTTTCTTTTCCATATGTCTGCTTCTGTTTGGAGCAGATTTGATGCTCATTTTTTGGCAAAGAGTTGGGGTCAAATTCTTCACACCCTTTCTTTCTCTATTGACTCATGCAAATACTGGCCTATCCAAATAATTAAAAATTAAAAATCAATTGATACAGAATCTTCTGTCATTAGAAATATTGGAAGGGAATGTGTTCCTTTCTCACTAATGCAAGATGGACCTTCATAATAATAAGATATGGAGGCCTTGGAGTTGCATCTCCTCTTTTTCCTTCCCTTTGATAGGAAACATCAGGGCTCTGCTGGCAGGAGACATCTGACATACCAGACTCTCAAGGGGTAAAACAAGTTCTCTCTTGGGCCACAGGAAGGGTTAGAGCTAGGCCTGACGTCTCTTGCTCTCGCTGTCTGCCACACCAACCTGTGATGTATGGGAAGATGCATTCAGTACATGCTCAGGCTGTCTCCAGTTGAAGCGATTGGGTGGGAGGGATGGAGTGCAGAAAACCTTCATTTTGCTTGGATTAGAATGATGTTTTTGGTGTCATGTCCAAAAAAAAAAAGGCACAGCTTATTCAGTCACACCATCCACCCACCTCTGTTTTTTCACCTGCTTCCTCTCTATGCCCGTTCCCTTCTCCACTTCCCCATGATGTTTTTGAACCTATCGATTGGTTTCAACCACACATGAAAGAACCTAGAAGTTTGGAAAATAATTATCCATGTACTAGTTGTACAAAAATTTGGCAGAGAAAAGGGATATAAATGAGTTGCCCTGCTGAGAAGATGGTGGGCAGAGTTCAGCCCTGACAGCAGCTGCCCAATCTGTACCCACGCGCCGGCCAACGCAACTGGCACATTACCCTGCACCAGCTACGGAGCTCGCAGCCTTTTGGACAGAGAGGAGGACATAGAGGAAGCTGCATTGTTGAGAGAGGGGAGCCTGCAAGGCCTAAGATACAAATCTACAGCAAGCCAAACTTCATTAATCTGGTTTCACACTTTGAGCAAGTAATTATTGCTTCCAGAGCTCTCCCAGTATGCAGGGAATGCTGCTTAACTTAGAAAAATACTAGATCCCTGAAAATTGCCAGTCCCGTTGAAAAATATAAGATACAGGCAGCCAACCCTAAGTGTGTTGAGGCAGGTGGAAGTAAAGCTATCTGGTTGCTAATCCAGGAAAAAGGGCAGTTTTGGAATAGCCTCGAGGCGGAGGGATTCAGATCTAACCATGACAGTGTAGTTACTCTGTGGAACAGAAGAAATCTTCCCCATACAGTAATCAAACTGTGGAACTCGTTGTTGCAGGATGCTGTGAAGATCAAAAAACATCTACAGGGTGAGAGGAAAAAAGTTCTAGGCAAATTCACAGAGAAGGAATCTCTTGGTGGCTCTTAGATGTGATTGCCCATATAACCTATTTCTCAGAAATTTCCATAACTGCTGATACCCAGAAGATGAGAGGCTCTGGCTGGGAGGCATTAACCTGTGCAATTTCTTATCTCCATCCATAAATATCTTCTGATTACTGTCTGAAATAGAGGAATCATTAACTGGGTCTGTCACCCTTCTGTTTTCATGATTTTGTTCTCGTTCGTTGTGAGTGATACTAAAGTAAAGAGTGAATGTGTTGGGAAAGAAGGATTGGGAAGGAGCCATGGACAGATTGACGAAGTTGCTATGGGATAAGGAACTGGTAATTATGGCAGATTTATGATGACCTTTATAAACAGGCGCTGGAACCTTGAATTCAAGGGAGACACTGTTAACCCTTTTGCAAAGATTAAAAATAACATCATAGGGCACTTGGAAGCCTGCAGAAATTTTCCTCCTAGTGACATGCTTTCCTCTGGGCCTGATCTGAAAAGCTGTGCATCTTCCCAGGGGCTAAGCTTCAAATAATAGATAAAGAGTGCAGAGGAAGAAGCTGCGTTCACACTTCATAAAAGCAGGACGACTTTCCACCTGGGAGGCAGCGCACGGTCCCCTGGCAGACCTGCAGAGGTGTGTTTAAAACCAAAGTGAGGAAGGTTAAGGGAAAACTGTGGTGATTAGATCCAAGGGGCCAAGTGTTCGCTGTGTATAATCCGATTATCAGAACAGTGACATCAGCAGAGTTCTGATTTATTCTGCCTGCAATTTAGCCCAGCCTTTTCCTTGTGAAAATAAAAAAAAAATAAATTTACTCTGTATTGCTGGTTAGTTTTCTTCTAACAAGGTATTCTCCAATGATACTTATTTTGCAATTTTGTAAAACTACCTATCTGAAAATCTCCACATATTTTAGAAGGGCAGGGTCTATGGCTTTTGAAGGACACAAGTATTCAACTTGATGACAACAGTCAGATTTCTGTAGGTTTTGGTGACAACTGTGGTTTCAACCTAAGGCTTTGGAGAGAAGCTGAGATTTGTTAGTTCCTTAGTATATGTAGGGAAATTGAAGCAAGGAAGGATGCTAGGAGCATCTGGAAGATGTCTGTGGCAAGAAAAAAAGAATCCTACTGCAGCCCAGAAGTGGGAAGGGAAAGGCACCTGTTGCCCTCCAAGGCAGGACCAGACATATCTAATCAGGGGTTACTGGTGTGCAGCAATCCATGGATAGACACATCAGGAGATCTGGGTTCCCCAGCACTGGTGCTGGTGCTAAGCTATCCTGAAGAAGGCCTGGCTTCAGGTGCCATTGGCACCTTGGGAATGGCCTGCCTAGGCCCACGGTCTCCTTGGCTCTGGGTAACGGACATTAACCACAGATTTGTTTCCAAATCAAGTAATGTTTGTTGCTGACATTCGGCCTGCCCTAAGACCACTTGGGA
Organism: Nothura maculosa; assembly: GCA_032353885.1. Lineage (NCBI taxonomy): Eukaryota > Metazoa > Chordata > Aves > Tinamiformes > Tinamidae > Nothura > Nothura maculosa. Next base: position 1,228,618 of record JAUBOD010000950.1, read on the forward strand.
GTACTTAGTAGTAGAACCCTGGGACATGTGAGACAGTCTGTCTAGTAGTTTCCAATGGTTTTCCAGTGGCTGTTGTGGTCTGTCTGGAGACTTCCATCCTCCACAACACAACATCTGGAACAGCAGTTCCCAAGTGACAGGCTTGGGGAATGCATAAAGGGAGAACATCAGTGGGAACATGGGGAACTTCTGGTCTAAAAGATAACTTGGACTGCGGCACAAGGCCATAATGACACCCTGCCATGGAGAGGGCAGAGACAGGCGTACATGGAAAGGCAAACTCATTCCTTTTTGTTTTACCTAGTCTCCTCAAAGGTATGTGATTTACCTCCCAAAGCCTCTGTTGAGGAAGCTTAGGGTAGAGGCTTTTTAGATGCAGAACAACTGTGTCCCAAAGATGATAAATGACTTAATATTATCATACAGTTACTAAAACATGAAAGGAACGTAGATGTCCTGACTTTGTCAACTCCACACATATTTTACATGTTTTTTTAACCTGCTTTCCTTGGCAAAACAATTGTGCTTAAGCACACACTACCCCAAGGGAACTGCCATGCTTTGCAGTTGGTGAATCTAGTGCTCAAATTTTAGCCAAGCTGGTAGGACTTTCCTCTTGACTCCTCGTAATTTACAGCCACTCCTCTCCACATTTAATTGTGTTTGTAAATAACTGGCATATAATTTGGAGGAAATATAAAAGTGTAAAGGATCTGTTACAGGATAGATTTGTAAACCAAACCTTTCTGCTACAAGTGAGGGATGGAGGGGACGAATCCTTTCGAGTATTTATTTCCTATACAGCTAAAAAGCTCTCTTGCTTCTGTAAGTAAAACTGCATAGGATTGAGATCCCTGTTTTTCAGGCTGACCAAAACTGTCCTTTTGCACCTCTATGCCATTTATTGACAGTAAGCTTGAACATATTTTGTGTTTGTATGGGATGGCAATCGGCTGCTTTGGGGCTGTGCAACAGCTAGGGCGGAAATTTCCTAATTCCAAAAGAAGTTTCTGAGGACATTGCAATGGTAAAAATATTCTGTTGCGTTGGATCATTACTGTGCTGACTGCATTTGTTCTTTAAGCAGCCGGAGAGAAGCCAGTGTATCCCAATAGCTAAGAAAGGATTTGCACGCCTGGCTGGGGATCTCAGTGCTTTATCTGCTCTAGTGAACCAAGCCTCCAGCTCCCTGTAAGGCAGAGAACACAGTCACTCAGGACCTCTTCCTTCACCGCTGAGTTGCAGCATCCCAGACCAAGGGAGAATTCAGTGGAGAAAGGGGGGAATATAACCAGGGTGTTCTTGCTCTCTATACAGAATGCTGTCCAGTTACCTTTTGTAACGCTAGATTGTCTTTTCTCTGATTAAAAGATGCAGGTATCGATGAAAATATTATTTTCTCTATTGCATTAGGATTTTAGATTTTGATTAAAAGCAGGCAAAAAAACCCCGAACATTTCTAACCGTGGAAAAAAATTGAGAGAGGGTAATGGGAAGGACTTGGAAATCTTTATCTTCATGTGAATTTTTGGAGAGCCATCTCCTGTCACCTGGATGACCTGTAGGCATAATCAGCCTACAGGATATCCACCTCATGGGCTATGAAGAATCCTTGCACAGCAAGTCTGTGATATCTATAGCATAAAGCAGCTCATCCTGTTTTTCCATTTTGGCACCTTCTCACCAGTAAGATGTTGGCAAATTGGAGGGAGTTCAGACAAGGGCCACAAAAATGATAAAGAGTCTGTGGAGAGCTGACTTATGAGGAGAGATTAAAAGAACCAAATACATATAGCTCGGGTAAAGGATGACTGAGGGGAGGGAGAAGTAGGGAAGGCAATATTTATCTCCATATATTTGCAAGGGCGTAAATTCCAAAGCAGGAGATGAACTGCTTATGATGGTATAAAGGGAGATTTACTAAAAATTGTAGTAGGAAATTAAGCGAAGGAAATTTTCAGCTGAATGTCAGGAGAATTTGTTAACAGTACGATAATGATAATAAATACTTTATGTAAGTATTTTGAGTATATGCAGGGGCAAACAGTATCAAACTGCATCCCACAACCAACATTTGTAGGCAGTAGGGAAAGGTTGTTCTCCCCTGTCTTGCTGTTTGAGAAAGTGCTCAGTGTGGAGCCCTGTTTTCTTTCTGGTACATGCAAAAAGCATGGTTAAAAATGCTGGTCTAATCACAACTGGCTTTACTGATATTAAGCTTGGCCAGATCTTGATGGTGCTGCCTCATAACATGTTTCATAACCCAATCGTGGGGCATCTACCACCAACATCTCCAAAGGCCAACAGGTTGGTGTAACTTTGTGCCAGGCAAAGGATTGTCCCCTTGCAGTTGCGGTTTATAGCCATATTGTTCCGAATAATAGTGCAAAACTTGCCATAAATAGCTAAACCAAGGCCGGCATTTCTGCTTTCCAGCTCCGGGTCATTTCAGTACACAGTTCTCTATTAGCACTTGCTGGGCTCAACAGAAATGTTCCCCCACCTGCCCAAGGAAAGACAACGTCTTTGCGAGGTGGTGGAAAGCCACCAACGGGGGACTTTGGATCCGTTGCAGCATGTTGATGATACCAGAATGTCCCTTGCAAGGGCCAGTCTCACGTAGCTCTAGTAGGTGCACTTGCATTGGGAAGCACTGGTATCTTAAGCATCTCGTGTTTAATTAGTGACCCTAATCATCAGATGCGCGTTGCAGACAAGTGGGAGTCTCTCACTTGACTCCGTCAAACAGTGGGGAGTCCCCAAAGGTCTTTGGATTTTTGCACGCTATGCCAGCAAATATTGTGTGAAATATTTCACACAAGTGAAGATGAAAGCAGGGTGGGTCTCTCTCTTATTTATTTATTTTCTAGTGCAATGTTGAGTGCCTGGGACAAAAAAAAAAAAGGAAAAGATATTGTCAGATGTGTAAATGCAAATTTAATGAGTGCTTAAAAAAATCCCTTCAAATCAATGCAAAAATATTCCAGTGTGGAGTCATTTTGATTAAAAAGTGGGGGGGGAGCGAAAAAAGGGAGGAGGTTGCCTGAAATAAGCAAAATTTCAAGCTAATGGGAATCTCATTCATTATTTAATCCACTCCTTATCTGAAATGTACAAAAAATGGAATCTAATATGGCGTATGTATGTTGTTGTCTTAGCGAAAAGACAGGGGCAAAGGCCTGCAATTTCACTTAATATATTAAATCCTACTGCAGGCTTTGAGCCAGATTAATAACTCTAGCGAGCTAGAAAATCCCAATATATATTTTTTCTAGCTCCATGCATGATGCGGCTTGATTCATAAGCAGCTCTACCGCTGGGCTTTATTAAATACAAATAAAATATCTCTTCTATTGCAAAAGCCCACAAGGTGACAGAAAGAGGAGAAGAGACTGTCCTTGCTAGTTAAAATGTATTTCCTTTGGCTTCCTCCTCCTTACCTCAGCCCCCAAGTCCCAGCTCCCTAGAATATTTATACAGACATAACACTGTGCATAAAAACCAGAGGGATCGGCTGAAAGGGAAGGATTTGTTCCCAGTCCCTGGGGCATGCTTGCAAAGAAGACCCCGCAGGATTCCTCCCCGCAAGTGGACGTGGCTCCATTTTATACCCACTCGTGAGCAGAGTTTCGGAGCCCATGGGTGCTGCTTTATTAAACACAGCACCAGTTTGGGAAATCCACCCTATTTCAGACAACCCTGCCACACGTGATGTGTGTAGAGCTAAGCGTGTGCTTAAATTCTGCCCTGGAAAAGGATGGATTTACTCACGTGCTTATCTGCTTTCCCTTAATCTGGGCTCCCCCTGTACACATAATAAGCAAGGCCAAGTTTTGTGGGTCAATAAAGGAGGAACTGGACAGAGCTTCCCAGATAAACAGACTAAATCATAGTGTTGCTGCCTTGTTTTCTTATGATTTTATAGAAACCACAAGTGTGCGTTGAGTCGGACTCTGATAACCTCCTGAATGGAGGACCAGAAAATTATTTGGGAGCCCCATTCTTTTTCCTAGAGGTTGCTCTGGTTAAGTACAAGCTCCATAGAGGCCAGATCCAAGGCAGGGCAGTGAAACAGTGGAGAAAGTGGATCCCTGTTCTGCAGTGGACAAAGAAAGAGACCTGCCCTGGTGTAGAGCAAGCGAGGTGACACCAGCTGAAGCGCTTTGGGGGAGGATGGTGCCCTCTTAAGGTCTGATTCAAGCCATCGCTAGATCTTTATAATGCAAACAGAAGAATTAGATCTGATTTAATGTATTTCTCTAGAGAAGATGGAGCTTTAAGTGTACTACAACAGCATAAAATAACCTCCCCAAGGTAATTTCCCAGCTTTTTTTTTTCTTTTTTGGTTTTGCTCTTTTAAATCATAGATGACCAAGAAAAGGAGAGTTGTGTTTTCGCTTTTTTAATTAAAGGAAGTAGAAGAAATGGGGACACGAGATAGCACTGCAGGTTATCGGATATCTGGCAGTGAAATAAGGATGAAGTGGGTTCTGTTGCTGCTGTTGTCTTTGGTGAGGGGGAGAGGGGAGAGTGTGTGTAAGGTTATTTTTAAATCCACATTAGTTACTTGATGGATTTTTCCGCTCACTCTTGGCATAGACCCAAGGATCCCAGTCCAGACTGCACTGAGCTGATGGAAGTAGTGTCTGAAGGGACCATGGCCGTGGATATGATGGAAGAAGGGAAGTTTTCTGCCTGCGTTTGCATGTTTCCGGATGGGAGCGGCCTGTCAAACTGCTCTCATTTTGATGCCTGCAGCATCTGTGCTGTGTTGGGTGCAACAAGTGAGAAGATAAGCTGGAGGTTTCCCAGGCTGGCCATGGAGGCCCTACACCAGGGTTCCACCAGTCCTCAGGAATATTAGAGCTGATTTATTTTCACGGGCACTGCTGAGAGATGGACAGGTCCTGCTTAGGGGTAGGAGACCCAGAGTGCATAGCACTTAGCACATGCAAAACGGGAAGATGCTCCTTGACGCAAACTGCTCGGAGACGTGAGCACACGTGAGAGGCAGGGACTGCAGCAGACAGATGGAGGCAGAGCAAGGCAAGAGCCAGCAGGTTGGCCGGGAGGTCGGGGTGGTAGCACATCAGCTGCGTCGCGGCGCTGCGCGGCCTGCACGTGGCACAGGAAAGGTGAGTGTCAAGGAGGGATCGCAAGGCCGCCTCTCTAGTAGATGCCTCTGATGTTGGCAGCGCTTTCACATCCCTGGTAAGCGAAGGGCTCTGGGCAGCAGAAACAGCTGACATAGCTTTGGGGTTAAGCCAACACCATCGGATGTTTGTCTGAACCAACCTTCACAAAAGGCTTTCCCCTGCCTTCCTAAATATTAAGGACTTGGAGGCTTTTGAGGATGGAAAGTGTAATTTCTTCTGTCATTCAGGACCTAATAGAGGCTGTGGAATTAGCATGATTCCTGTGTCAGGCCCCCAGCACTTCAGTCGAATCACAGGAACATTGTCAGAGAGACACCCCCTAACACAGAGCTTTGTCTCGAATGTATAGGTTCTGCATACGTGGTTGTGCCGTGTGTGAAATGTAGTAGGTACAGATTCTCATCTTGCTTTCTAGTTGTTTGTTAAATGGGTATAAGGGCCTTTCTGGAAAGGGTTTTTGAGCACAAACATGTGTCCTGCCGAGGCAGCAAGTGAAGGCTAATTTGAAAAATTCACGCTGGACACTGGGACAAGATGTGCCCTTTAAATGATGGTCAGTGACCCAGGAAGAATTTCCTGAGTGCAGGAGAACCTCAGTGGAATTGTTTCATGTCTGCAAGTGTATGGCTAAGCAGTTTAAATGGAAATAGTACTAAGGGTATATTGCTTTCCATTGGCTTATGTTTTAAAGTGCTTATCTTGTGCTTCAAGTGCTCATGATTTTACAGAAACTGAGGTTCAGCAGAAGCGTTTGCAGGCTTTAAAAACAAAAGTCAATAAAATTCAAATCCTTTTTCAATTTTCATTTTTTTTTGTCCTCTTTGCACCTCAAATGCCATGTCACCTCTTTGTCTTTCATATCCTTTATATTGCCTATTTCATTCAAAGGGCCTGTAAATTTTAATGCTGACTGGAAGCATAAGTAATGGGATTTAGTTAAGGCAATCACATTCAGACTCTGTTTTTTGGTTATGCCATAGTCTTGCTTAAAGAGCCCTGTGTGAGTCATGAGACCTTTATGAAAAGAAGGAGATAGAGAAAGGGCTGATATTTTCTTTCAGGAGGTAGTTGTCTATCTTTTCTCCTTGAACACTGGCTCATGCTAAAGTGCATTTTCTTCTGGCTTTAGTGCTGAGCACATTGGAGTATCCTGATATTTTTTGGAGCCTCAAAATACAGGTAGAAAAGAAAATATAAACAGTCAATTAGAGAAAAATTAAAATGTTTCTAATAAGTGATGACATTAGCAGAACATATGATTGTTAGCCTCTGAACTTTCATCCCTGTGTGAACTTTAAGTGCCTTTTCTCTATTTTGACTATGTTCATCTAGTTTGTCAGTTCTAAGCACCTGGTCTCCAAATACCTTGTTTTGGGCACTGGTCAGAAATTGTGCTATCAACAGGATGGCAAATTGATTAGTCTGTTTTCTCCGTTCCAACCTAAGAGTAAAGCAGTAAATAGCGTTAATGTTGAAAAGCGAATTAGATTTCAAACACTGTTTCTGCTTTAATAGTTTCTTCCATTTGCTAATAGCGCAGATAATAGCAACTGCCCTTCAATAATGTGTGTTGTTTTGTTTGTGTCTTTCTTCTGACAGCATCTTTTAAAAATAACATGTTACAGCTCATTCATGAAATAGTTATCAATTCTGCGCTTGTTTGCTTCTTCAGGCAAGCTAAGTATGTCCTTGTTAACACCGGCTGTCAGGCATCCTGTACCTGCAGGCTGTGCTTAGCTTCCCCATTTTAAGGGTCTCCCAGTCAATTAAAATTGCAGATGGGAATTTCAAGTGCTTTGGGATACAGCGTTCAAATCCAAAGGCCGATTTCGCACTGTGCCGGGATGTGGCGCCGTGCGGGATGCGGGGTGACGGCTGCTCTTTCTCGGAGCCGCGTGAGCAGAAACGTCCCTTGAACTCCAACGAGCCTGAGCCAAATTGGAATCTGAACTCGACAAGCAGGATTATTTTGGTATTACCTGTTCCAAAGCTGCTATCTGATTTATCTCATAAATTCCTCCTTAAGCATGCTTTTACCCTCCATGCTGTTCTTTTCAAGTCTAGGTTTCTTATCACTGCTGTATCTGAACACTTTCTAATAGTGTGCTAACCATTGGGGCTATTCTGTCATCTGCAGCTAATTTTCTTTATCATCTTTTCCCCAGCAGAGAGAGGAGGCTGCTGTTTTGATCGGGTCCCCTTTGTCTTTGTGATCCACATGCTGCCCTGTGTTAATATCCGAGGCAGCAGATCAAACTGTTGTTTCTTGGCTACAAGAACTGGTGGCTCGAATGCTCCTTTGTTTCTATATTTCTTCCAAAATATTACTTTTGTCTTGAAAATTATGCTTCCTGATTAGCTTATCTGTTTGGAGAAAGTCTGCTGGGCTTTGGGAGCTTGTTGGACGTAATCACTAGTTTACAGCACTCATTTTTTTTTGTATATGCATGGTCTAAAGCATCTTTTGATGATTAAGTGACAAATCTATTCTAGATCAGAATTGAGTAGTGAATTCCTTTTCTTTCATTGCAATAGTCTTTCCAGCCTACCCTGTCAGCCTGTTTTATCCATCCATTTTGATGTCTAAATTATTAGCAAACTAAAGCAGAGATCATTTACTTTGGGGTATCTATTCAGTGCTTTTCCCAAGCATCTAATCTCAGATTGGTGATTGTGGATGCTACAGTAATTTATAATTGCAATTACTGAGTGGTGACAGTTAAATGGTATGTAATAAGAGCCTTTTAGCTGCATACCATGTTTTATCCTGGTTTATCATTCACATTCACAAAGAATCCTTGTTGATCATTCACATTTCATTCAAAGAATAGGTCTCATAAAGTTTTAGTTCTGTACATGTAGTCAGATCAGAAATGTTTTCAGAAGAGTGCTGCTTGATTTTTTCTTGCTTGGCACTCTTGGCAAAATACCATATGGAAATAAATAAGAAATCAAACTGAATCCAGATTTTTGAAATTCAGAGAAAAGCATCTGCATTTGCTTTAGGAACAGGTGAAATTGCCCTAAATTAAAAACATAAGCTGGTTTAACTGTAATATAAACTTTTGATGTCTTTGAGTAGTATAGTTCAAATCTCCATGAATAAATCATAATTCTGTTTTTAACTGTGTTAATTGGTTTAAGGTATGTGAATATAAACTGGAATTATTACTTATTTGGATTTCATAATATGCAATATTATGAATATATATCTCTTTTTCTGGAATGAAATACCCTGATTTGAATTGGTATCTTTAAAAAAAAAAAGAAAGGAAGATCCAATCTAGCATGGAATGTTATTCATAGGGAAGCTTGAGGTGTGAGTCCATTTACATGACCAGATTCCTTGTTCTGTGACAGGGTGCCAGGCATGTCCCTCATCTCCGGGTGAAGGAGCTCTTGGTTGTCCAGAGGAAAGGAGACCCTTCACCCCATGTCCCCATCGCTATGAGGGAAGTTGTGATTGCTCAACATTTTGCTCCCAGTGTACACACTTCTTACAGACAGATGCTGGCTTGCAGTAATCCTACTCCTCTCAGGTCTTCACCTCTTTCTTTATCTTACTTGGTGATTTGGGAAACTCAAAAAAAAAAAAAAAAAAGATGTTGCCTGTCCCCAGACTAGCAATTCCTTCCCTGTTATGCAGTGAAGCAAGCAGAGCTGGCAAAAAAAAATGTCTGTATGGATGAGCATGAGGAAAAGTTTGTGGATTGCAAGTGGAAAGTTTGATGTATTACAGGCAAGCATATTATTTGTGGTACTGCCATTAGACAAGATATCACCATGGTTTCTTTTGACATTATTTCCTTGAGTTTAAGCAAAGCATCATAGTCTGATAGTGTTGAAGTGCACAGGAAAAGAGGTTAGAACATACATTAAACTTTTCTGTATTTATCTTACTCTTCTTGCAGGATGATTTCTTTCAAAGCTAAAGCCAGATACTTGAATGAAAAATGACCCATCTCCTTATCCTATCCATCGCATCTCATGAAAATTGACCTCTCCATTAGATCAGGTGATCAGTGGAGCATAACTCGGGTTTAATGGCCATCAAAGAGAAAACCAATTTAGTTGCAGCACTTTGACAGGAGTGCATCTGCAGGACTTTGAGCAGACCAATCAGGCATTTTTTATCTGGTTGTTGTGCCAAGTCTTTGCTAAACTTCAAGTAATGATCTCTCACAGCTGTCCCTTTTCTATTGGTGCTCTGTGCTAGAGATAAGTTGCCGAGTGATTCATAGGAGGTGTTGTTAAAGCCTGGACTTCTGTGTGCATGAGCACTATCGTGTCACTCGCTTGTGGGAAAGGTGACAGATTTAGTCTTTCTTCAGCTGGCTGAAAGTCCTGAGCTTTTCCAATGTCAAAGAAGCACTGCTGGGCTGGAATGCTTGGGCTTTCCAACCTATCATCTTCTGGATTGATAACCCATTTCTATCACAAACTGAATTTTCAGTTCAGTAAGTAATTTCAAGTCTAGCTCCTTTATTTATTTATAATTAATTTTTCAACTAACTCCAAATACTTCTGCTGCGTTTTGAAACCAACTGTCACTAATTGGATATGGTCATGATAATGTGTTAGAACTGCAGTAAGGGAGGTTGCTTGTTGGTTGGTTATTTTTTTGATGAGGCAGGGTTAGACACATAGTCACACTTCCAAGAAGAGTGTTGGGAACATGCAAACTGATACAATAGTGATAGATCAAGCTGATGAGAATTGCATTTTTCCCTTGGGTTTCGATCATCATCCCCCCTTAATAATCACTTGCCAGAGTGACGTTCCAGTGTAAGGTACCTGTTAATGTAGATTCATCTTGATTTATAAGAGTTTCTGTTGTCCTTATTTGTTCCCCTTACTGTTGCATCTCTTTCAAATGTCCAGGTTGCTGACTAGTGGCTTCTATGCCTTTGGGACACAGTGCAAGGTTATAAATAAATAAATAAATAAGTGTTGTTATAATCCAGCTGGGACCTAGCCTAAATATGTTCCCTGTTCCCATTCCAGGGACCTTTGTGTCTCTCTAGACTCAGATCTGGTGCAACACATTGTCATATAATATTAGCTGACAAGAGCAATTTTTAATGCAATTCAAAATAGACTTTTAAACACAGAAAAGAAGAGAAAATGCATGGAGAAGCTGGTAAATAACGGAAGGAATTATTTTAAGACAGACTAATGCAAAGCTTCCAAATTCAGGACTTAAACCAACCTTTAATGATTAGGCGTTAGGAGGGAAGTTTCCATGGGAACATATTATCTCATCACTCTCTACTTCAGTGTTCCTTGTGTCCTCAATTGAAACAGCTGGAAGTGGCTAAATTATGTCGTTTCATTTGTTTTTCATTGTATGAAACTTTTTTTCTATTGCCATACTGAAAAGTCAGTCTCCCTTTCTCTTCCCCTCCTCCTTTCTTGGCCCAAAGAATGTTTAATTATTTATGCAAGTGGAACATCTCCAACAAAAGAGATGGAGATAGAGGGAGGGAGTAAAATGGAGAGAAATTGTTTTAGCTTTTCTGGTGTGGAGTTGATCTCAGTTTTGAAATAAATATCAGCCTTTTTGTACTTCATTATTTACCAGTTAACAAAAAAAAAAAAAAGAGAGAGAGAGAGGGAGAAAAATCATGAACCTCTGATAAATAATTCAGGCTCCTCCATCTGTGAAAATGTTGGATTTGGCCTAATTTTTCTTATAAACAAAGATCATCATCTGCTCCAGAAAATAAAATCCGTAGAATTTAAGGTTCTGAAGGGGTATTATTTTCCTGACAGGATCTGATATATTTTTCCCCACATATACACAATTAAAAAGCAAACTCAGAAAAATTATATTAGAGGAAATTAGACTTGCTACTTTTCATCCCTACTCTTGCTAGAATGACTTCAAACTACTTCACTGAAATGCAGGTCAACAGAAGTTTGTTTGGCTTTGCCAGGTCTTGCTATTCAGTTCCTAAATCTCTTTGGCAGAAAATCTTAGATGTTCATCACTGACCCAAAAAAGAGAGTCCACCGTCAAGGTGTGTGATGGAGCTTTTGAAGGAACACAAGTAGTAACATCCTCCTTGGACGGATGTAAAGTTTGTATCTGATGTGGTGGAGAATGGACATCTCTTTCAACCTTAAAACATGATTAATAGTTTTCCCTCAGTTTTTCTTTTCGGAGATTTTGTGTTTTTCACAACCATAAGACATGTCTGGGTAAACATTATTTTTGGAGGTCACCTTAAATCAATGAATTCATGGAGCCAGCTACAATCCTGAGCAATTCATTGTCAGTGATCTCAGGTGATAAAGAGTTTGGATTGGGATTCAGCTTGGCATTGAGATGAAATGGAACATCACCTTCATGAATGACCATGAAATGCTTGATATCTGTTATATTCTGTCTTCTCCCTCTGAAACTTCATTTGGGAGGCAGTGGTGTGCAGATAACTTCTCCAGACTTTGCAAGATTTATTTGCTTTGTAGTGGTTAAATACTGCTACAAAGGTGTGTGAGAAGCTGAGGTAGAAATGCAAGGAAGGGGTGTAGTGCTACAGTCTCAGAGATAGTGTTGCCACCTAAATAGCAATAGCCTTGATCCATAACTTAGCAAAATACAGTGAAAAAATATGAATATGGTTGAAAGAACACTGCAAGGTTTTGGGTAGAAGAGATTGTGTGATGCTGGTAAGCACATTAGAGCCATGGCAGATGCTTCTTTGTGTTTGGCTTGTTCCTTTGATTTCATAGAGGTTTGGGAAAAAAAAAAAAAAAGGAAGCCAAATTTGATCACAGCTTGTTTGGCAGCTATTGTATTCATGTATGCATGAAATTTCTGGAGGGAACTTCTCAGGGAGAATTTGTGGCTGAATTATCAGCATTTCTCTACTAAAACGCTAAAAATGTTCATGAGAGTTGGCTCAAAAATGTGTTTTAATGTAACTTTAAAACTAGATTAGTCCAACAGAAATTTCCTGAAAGGAAGGAACCTATAAAAAAAGCTCATGGCAGCAGAGTAGAAGTTTTCTTGAACTTTAGTGTAATGAAATCAGCTTAGTAACATCATAATCAAATCCAGATATCTAGCTCAGTCAGACAGGTGGGATATATATTTAGCTGTCACTTATATATGCCTCTACTCAATAATAAACACAAAGTAAATAGAAGAAGAATCCATCATAAAATGTTTAGGGAAAAAAAGCAAGCGAATAAACAGGGCTTAGTGTTTTTCTTCTGGGTTCAAATCCAAAAAACAGCTACATTATGAAATGAAATAGATGTCGATTCTTGGAGTACATCCAATGTGCTGGACACTTCTTACAGTGTTGTACTCAGCTGTGACTTTACTTTGAAGAAAACAAGAAATCCATATTAGTTACTGATAACGTTTCAGTGCCTTTAGGAAGTGGCTTTTCCAGTACAGAGCAGGCAGGAGGAGTGATGTCCAAGCTCCAGGTGGCTCTCCTGAGATCTTCCGTGGTATGATGTGTCCCGTCTATGTGGTAAGGCTCATCCAGAGGAGCATTGAACTGGATGATGTGACACCAAACATTTATCAGGCTATTAAGAAGGCCTTGATCTGTTCACATGCTAAATCAGTGGGAAGTAGAGGAGATGGTGTGGAATATGTAGGATTTTTGGAGACATTCTCCCCAGCCTGCAGTTTTGACAGGCTCCCTAGCCTGAAGGTTGGCCTCTGAGCTCCCCTCTTGCTCTTGGAGGTTCAGTGAATGTTGTCTGGAGCTCTTGTACCATGAGGGGAAAGTGTTCACATCGTGTGGGTTAGAGAAACAAACCAGACGGAATTCCCCAAAGGGAATGACGAGTTCTGAAGCTTTCAAGACCTTGTGGGAAATATATATTTTTTTCCTTTGGTGTCTTTCCTTTCTATCTTGCCTGCAATCTGAACAGCATTTTAAAGAGCACTGCACAGATATCTGTGAAAAGGGAAGAGGAGAGACTTTCCTAGGGATGTCCCTTCCACCAGAGCAGATTAGTCACTGTGCTGGTTTCTTCAGTGGGGCCAGGGGAGAAGATGGAGTCCTCCTTTCTCCTTCCCCCTTCCCCAAGCCTGTCCTTGCAGGGACAAAGAGAAAGAAAATGAAACCTGTTTTTGGGAAGGGTGAGTGAGATGAGGACAAATCCTTGCAGTTATTTCCAGCCCCAGATTAGGTAGATTCTGGGAGGTGATGTCCCTATTAAATATTCGGGGAATCAGGCTGTCCAGCCCAGCCCTGCTGGAAAACCAGCTCTTTCACAAGGATCCTATTTTTATTTCATCAGCAGCCAAGTCCCGGGGACCAATTCGGTGCATGCGAATCCATGAGCGTGAGATAGTTATGAAAGACCAGTCTTTGACCTCCTCACTTTCAGCAGAAGGTTATTGTCTTAAATAGCACATCCAGCTTGCAATTCCCTCTTTGATCCTTTGAAACTTCAGCAGAGCCACCTGATATAATTTTCATCCCACCTTCCCCCAACTCCTTGCCATCCCTTCTTCCCCCTTACCTCCCTCCCAAACATTGAAACACATTATAGCAGGAACTAATTTTGTCTGGACTATTATTAGATCATGAGATCAGGGCAACATAGAGGTCGTAAAATGTTTCATTCTCTCTGAATGGCCATCGTGCCCCTATCAGGTACCATAACGTTAGGTTTGCTTATTGTGCAGATTGCTTGAGTTGCAAATTGCACATTATCCGGCTTAAACACCTGGCATTTACATTCATTATAACCCCAACACCCCCCCTTTATGGCCTCCCACGAGGGCCTTCCAATTGGTCAGAAGCGCAAATGAATGTTTTATGATTATGATGAATAATGTGAGGGGCTAAGGAGGGAAAAAAAAAATCAGGAGGAAAAATAAAAGGAGGATGTTGTAGAGTGCTTTGACGTTACAATCCGTTCTGCCAGAGGAGTGGCAGTGATCTGTGTGGCTGGAAACAAATTTGCTGTATCTGAAGTACCGTGCAGAGCTAAACTGGAGAAAAAAGGAGGAATTTTCATTCTCCAGGAGGAATGAAAATGTGCCCTGCTTGAACGAAGGGGCATTAGAGTCTGGGCCAGAATGTCTAGGAGAGAAGTCAGGGTCCTGGTGGGGTTGCTCCTTTGTTCAGTGATGTCAGGTGAATAGCGTCATGTGCCTCAGTTTCCCCATGCTATAGGGATGCTGTGGATCAATCCTGTTCCTTCCAGGGAGTTCTTAATGGGTGGATTTATTCATGAGTTGGTTGCCCTGTAGCAATGCGCTTTGGGGCTCTGTTTTCAGGGAATGCAGGATCCAGGTTTTTGGGAACGGTGGATGTTCAGGGCTCTGGTGGCTTCCTGATACTCTGCTCCACAAAAGGACCAAGGTGCATGCACAGGAGGTACCTAAATATCCTCGAGCTGCCAGGCTTTGGGAAGGCTTGCTGGGTGCAGCCCAGCAGGAGACTGCCCCACATACTGTGTTATAGCTCTGCGAGGCCAGCAAGAAGGTAAATCCCGGCATCCTCCGCCTGCCGAGAAAGCTTCCCTTTGGAGTCCAGACATTTGGAAGCATTTGCTCCTTCTCTCCTGCCTTCCTGAACCAAAGCCCTTGCTGCTCAGTCTCTTCTCCTAGAGCTTCCAGATCTCAGGCTTCCTCTGAGACGAGGGATTGGGCTTGCTGATGGCTAGAGGTGGGGCTGGCTGGAGCTGTGGGGCAGGTGGCTGGGCAACATCCAGTAAGAGCTATTCCTAAAATGTTCCTGCCTCATTTGCTGGCATGGAAAAGGGTCATAGCTTTGAAAAAGGAAGCTGCAAGCCAAATAAATGGAGCTATTTGCTGCCCTGCTTCTTGAATCTCTGGCTTTTTGTATTGTCTCCTCCTCTTCTGCTGTCAGTAGCTAGTGGGCCAACTATATCTCCAAAAGTCACCCTGTATATTGAAGCTAGGTATTATATTTTCTGCTTGATTTCTGAGCCAAGGTCCAGTTCCACTACTGTAACACTGTTATGCCTTAAAGTGGATTTCAAAGGGCAGCAGAAGGTGGACAGAGTTCACCTCCCGTTTTTGAGGCCATCTTGGAAGCTCAGGAGTCATAACTATAATTTTGTTTTCAGAGAAGCAGTAGCAGTTTTGCCATTGACTTCAGTGGAGACAGAACTTTGGGATGCACCTTACAGGTTGTGGTCAAGTAGAAGAGCTCTGGAGAACAGGCTCTTTCCTGTGGGCCTTTCATGCCCTAGCAAGTGCCTGAAAATTGCCTCTGGCTTTGCTAGCATTTTCCTTTTTTCCGAAGCCAGCCCGGGATAGCGCTTGTGCCACATCTCCCCTCAGGAGGCACGCCAAGATCATTCCAGGATGCTCCGAGCAGCCAGAAGCATAAATAAATAAATAAATCTAAATGAGACTCCATGTCTCCAGAGATTGTTTCCGTGGCTTAAATGATTTTAATTAATAAATAAATAAATGGGATTGAAAGTTGCCCGGGAGAGAGACTTGAGGTTCTGAGATATTTTTAACCCCCCCACACACTCCTCCCTCCTCTTATTTTGTTTTGCTTCATCTGTAAGAGGGTTCTGCTGGTTGCTGGGTGGTGTTATGCACATCTTGGTCTGGACTAATGAGACTTTTGTGATGAGAAGCTCCCATTGAGGGCAGGGGTGGATTTGGCCCTTGTGCCTGGGGTTTGCGTGCGATGTGGGTATCGGCTGGGCAAGGGAGGGTGATTTTAATGGCCAGATTTGTTACAGCCCTGCAACCCAGAAATAATACATCCTGATAATGAGAGCTTTTAAATGCAGTCCTGGGGGCTGTGCAAAACTCAACTGGTCAAATAGTGACCTGCTCTACCGTGCTTTGTCTCACTTTTGCCTGTCACCATACACTTATTTGTGATTTGTATTTCCCCCAGTGTTGGGCCCTACCTAAGTACATAAGAAAAAAACAAGTCTGTCTTTGAAGACCCAAGTAGGAGAGGAAGATGGGAGTATATATAAAAATAGAAGAGTAATGGCATTCAGTATGGATGGAAGTGGTGGTGTTGGGTGGTCTTTTGCTTGAGCTCTTTAGAGCAAAGAGCAATGCTTAGAAGGGCGATGAGATAGATGAGCTCCGCTCTCCCACACACAGGCCGTGGAGTATTTGCCAGTAGTCTCGTAATCCATGGGGATGCAGCCTCGGATTTCACTGTCTGAAAACATAAACTTCGTTTGATTGCAGTAGAGGATTGAGTTTCTTAGTTTGTTTAGTTCATTAGTAGAAGGCAGGAGTGGACTAACAAACCTGGTGGCTGCTCCTCAAAGAACAGGTGGTGACTGAAGCAGCAAGAGCCCCCCCGTGCAAAGTCTCGAGTGGTTGGCAGCAAATTACAGCCTTCAAATCTATGTGTGGTTTAAATTTGCTGTTAAAAAACGAAGTCCTTTAATTGAAATATCAGCCATTGATGAAATTACACACTTTGAGCTACCTCAGGCACAAGGAGGCAGATTGAGCAATACCATTGACATGCAAGTTCCTTATGCAGAAGTCTTACAAAACTCAGTAGAGATGAAATCACCAGGACTTCATAGAAATAACTCCGAAAAGACATATAATTTATTTGATAATGTTTTGATCTCTTGGATAGAAAGCTATGAATGTTTTGATATATCCAGAAGATGTTTTCCAATATCACCCTCAATTCAGTCCTTTATATATTGTATATAGATAAGTCTCTATATATTGAAATTCCTCTCTCATATGTTTGTAGATGATGTGGGTATCTTTTATCCATGGTTCAGTTATGTAAAGAAAACAGACTAATCCAAGTGAGCAGGGCACATTATGGGCTTGGCAATGACTTGAAGATTATATTCTTTGAGTCTGAAAGACTTTAAACAGAAGTTATGAGTCCATCCAAACTGATGGTCTGCTCCTGCCTCCAGATAGTGCTTAACAGAGAGTGCTGCAGAGTAAGTGCCAAAGTACATGTAAGGAATAAACACAGAATACAGTGAATTTCTTCCCAACTCTTTTTGCTAAGTGGTTGACTTATGTCTGGAAGAGCGAGGGTTATTTCCTTAACATTGCTTATCCTAGTCAGCACAACTGTGGATGTTATAATTATGCATATAAATGTCTAATCCTATTTGGAATTATGGTAAGGTCTTGGCTTTCATGGAACCTTGTGGCAATTTGTTGCACAAGGTAATTAGGCACTGTAGTTAAAAAATAAATAAAGATCTTTTGTCTCTTTCTAATGCCTTCTCCCTTTGAGTTTATCACAGCTCTCCCTCGAAATAGTAATACAAGCAAAGATAAATTCAATGCAGGGATTTTGCAGGAAGTCTGCAACACAGAGTAATGGGTTCCTGGAGGAATAAGGGGCTGTATTTTGAGTGCAAGAGTGTGTTTCTGGACACCTCTTTCTATGAGTCTGAGCATACTTGTTTTCCCAAATACGGCTACCATATGAAAAAATAGATTTATGTACACATGCAGTTTATGTAGTATGATTCTAGAGTTGCAGGTTGTGATTAGATAAAGAACAGTTTAAAAAAAGATGCAGAAAGTATTGCAGTGAGGCCCTGTATCCAGGAATATGATGGATCTTCCCTCAAAAGGGATCTTCAGATGAAAACTGGATTGCCCTTATAGACGTGCAGTAACCTTGACCAACTAGAAGGACCTGATGAGGAAATTGCTATTTGAGCTTCTATGAGGGTGCTTGTCATAGGTTAGGCTAAAGATCATTGAAGACTAAAGTATTTCCTTGTAGTCCTAACTCTGAAACTAGAAAAAAATGCTGAAATGTTTTTTTGTTCCTGTGGTTAATTAATTCTGTGAGATCAATTTTATATTTATGTTTTGTTCCAAGTTCTTGCGTTGGTTTTGTCCTAGTTGTTATTGGCTTAGGAATTTATTGGTTGGTAGGTTTGGGTCATATAACGGTATTTTAAGTAAAAGTGTTGCAGAAGTTGTTGTTCAGAATAAATTCCCTTTGAACTGAGTGGGATGTTATCAAATTTTAAGTGTTTTATAGAAAATGAGTCAATAAAGCTGATACCATAAAATAGAAAGTAAGATCTTTTCAGTGGGAGTTTTCACTGTCCTTATAGGACATTGAAAACTGGGTGTGAATCTCTCTTGGATTTTACTGCATAGTTCAAAGTATTTGGGGATAGATGATAGTTTCCTGACAATTTCCAGTGGGTTGAGAAATGAGAAAAAGATGGGACTAGTAGAGAGAAGTGGAGGGCCATTGCCTATAGTGATTTATATTAGCTGATGTTTTGGCTTAAACTCACTCATAAATCAAATTTGCAATTTCCTCTTAATCATTATTTAGAGTCATTAGCATTTGGCATGGCTGCATATGGGGTATTTCCGTGATCCCAGCCCTCTTTTGGAAGTTTGTTCTTCACTGTTTTCCTTCCCTGCACACACTCTGGATATTCTTCCCCTTCAGTATCTGCAAGAGACTAGCATTGTGTAAAAATATAGCTCGTTGCTAGTCATAAAATGATTTTCAAACGTGAGAAACAAAAACTCAATTTCCCTGTTCAAAGCTGCATCCTTAAGTTGGCATTGATGAATCTGCTCCTTGTCTGGTGTCACAGAAGCCAAGTCCAGAAAGATTTCCCATCGCTTCTGGATCCATCCCTTTTCACCTGCCGCGGGGCTGGATCCCTTGCTGCTGTGAATCCCGGGAAAAGACTGAATGCAGAGCAGTCCACTGGTCCTCTTGACTATGACCAGCCATGATGGTCAAGGAGACCTCAAACCCTTGATGGACTTTGCGCTTTGTGCAAACCATCAACTCAGTTTTCTCCCAAACTTTCTTGGCAGCCTCCTCCATCCTCCACCTTCCGAAAAACATCCCAAGCTGCCAAAGTGATGGTCGGCCTCATCCCCTCCTCCTCCTCCTCCTCCTCCTTACCCAACCCGATGGTGCTGCGAGTCTGCAAAAGTTTAGCAATAATTAGTGCCGACCTGGAGCTGCTCGCGCCTTGTTGGGAATCCTGGTTGTCAGCTCCGCCTGTCAGGGGGCTGCGGGGAAATGAAGCATTCGGAGGCTCCGAGACGTGGGAAGGAGGAGGAGAGATGTCCCTGCGCTACAAAGCACATTGCTATTAAAGTGTCAGTTTTTTGGTATACTGTTGCAGTTTGTGTGAAGAGTTTATGGATCAGCAGATAACAGTAATTATCACACAGACTTTTCAGCGAAAGTCTAATCTAACCTTTTACAGTTTTGCACCGCTGGGCCTCCTTGGCCCCCACCCCCTAACCCATATTTTTTAAGAGCTTATCAGGTGACACTTTTTTTTTTTTTAATGGCTACTAAATCATCAAATTTGACATGAGACAACTCCATACATAAAAGGATGCATAGATTAATTGAATGAGGGGGTGGATGGTAGGGTTTTATTAATAATACTAATCAAGAGAGTTTATTGTGGTAAAACCCAGGAATATATTAGTAGCATTAAAAAGAAAGGAGGAAAAAAAATGAGGGTGATGAAAGTCGGAAGTGTTAGCCAAGGTGAGTTGCTGTCCTCAATTTTAAAGCACTTGAATATATATAGAGAAAATTTATTGAATTGCACTCAGCTCTCATACAGAGTAGTTCTAGTCCAGAATCAGTCAAAAGCAATGTATTTTCTCTGGATTGGAGAGCAAACGGGAGAGTTTGGAGAGATCCAAAAAGTATCCAAAGACAGAAATTAAAGAAGATAGGAAGAAAAATTAAAAGTGTCATCATCATCATAGCTAGGAGTGTTTGAAAAAATGCCAGGGGGAAACGTTTTAACATTTCTTCTCCTTTTAGAAAGGAAGGGGGTTGAAGCAGAAGGATTATGCACTTTAGTAAAGTTTCTTTTGTTTGTCTTTTTTTGAAATACGTTTTTTCAACGAGAATGTTTGAGATGCTTATGAAACATGTTGTGTCATTTCAACGGCAAGACAAAGCCTTTCATTACTTTTATTGCTGCTGCCAGAGTTTGCTGTGCAAGCATTATAGAAAGGTCTCGATGGGGTTAAACTATTTCTCACTTTATAATGCTTTTATTCTCTGTTTCTTCTTCCCCTCTTCTCCTTTTCCTATTCCACCTCCTGCTCCTTCTTCCCTACCTGCCCCTCAAAAAACAAAAAAAGGAGAAATATCTCTAGAAACTAATATTGTAAGAAAGCAGGGTTGTTTTTCACAGAATCACAGAATCTACAAGGTTGGAAGGGACCTCTAGAGATCATCTAGTCCAACCTTCCCGCTCTGGC
>JAUBOD010000950.1:1258568-1283016 GCA_032353885.1 Nothura maculosa
AGAAGGAAGTTTCAGATCTTGTTATCTTGTTGTGTGGAGAGTCGAGAGGGAAGTGCGGATAAGGATTTTGTACTTCAAAGGAGGAGGAGGAGAGTAATGGTGTCTTTTGGTGTACTCTCCAGAGGAGAGTAATGGTGTCTTTTGAGGAAGATGCCTTTCCTGACATTGATGCTGTTATTTTTCTCACTGCAAAAGCTCTGTAGAAGAGCACAGCCCATTTTTAGCACATTGGTGTTAGTGGCCCTGTAGGGAGAGACAACCTAGACCCTTTCCAAGCTCACTGGAGAGCTGGATTTCTTCTCCCTCTCCTCTGCTGGGGCCAGACTGGGAGGTGCAAAGCAGTGTGAAATCCCATCTTCTATTCTCCATTACCAAATAGTCAAGACCTAACAGAATATTCTGCATGTTTGTTTAAGTATCTGTGTGTATTTCCATACACTGGAGTGTGTGTATAGTGATACAGATGAGGCCCTGTTTGCTCTTTCAGTTCTGGTCTCTTGACCCTCTTTTTTCCCTTCTATTGACCTATAAATACAAAATATTATTTAATTAGAATGCATAGAGAAGAGACCACTTTCAACATCAACAATAATACTACTACTACTACAACTAATAATATCACCTCGCTTCTCTATTCCCTTTGTTTTCTCGGAGTAGTTAAGCAGTAAATTAAGTCTGATTTAGCGTCTTGCGAGCAACCTTGCCACGATGCAGATCTCCCAGTGACCTAAGGCAGCTCACATTGCTTGAACTCTGCAGCCCCCAGTAGAAAATGTTTAATTACCTGTATTTTGCCAAAAGCCGATCTGTTTATCCTGCAGTTCTTCGGAGGTCTCTTGGACTCCCTCTGGTGGCTGATGTACCACAGTGTGAAGGGAAGGAAAAAAAAAAAGAAGTCTGTTCTATGCGTTACATCTGGGTGCTGTTGGAGCTGCCGCTGTGTTTTGCATTAATCTGTGTTAGTGTTTCCTAGGGCTGCATCACCCCTTCTCCTGCTAGCGCTTCACAGCTGAAGCGCTGCAAGGGTGCGATCAGCTCCAGGTATTTTAATGCCTGGTTAGTGGAAATAACAAACCTAATCTTCAATTCCCGGTAGCATTAAAAAATAAAGAAATAAATGTCAGCACAAACATCCAGATGTTTCTGTTGGTGCCTGGGGAAATGAGCTGGGTGGTAAATCTTTAAGGACTCCAGGTTAGTCTTGTGCTATCTAAACGATCACTCACCGCTGTTGTCCACAGCATGATACTCCATGTCTCTAAAGTTTAAATCCCAAATGTTAATCTCAGCATTACCTATGCACTTGAAAGTGGGAATTCATCTTGGGACAGACAAATACATTTTTCATCTTGCTTTCTTATTTTTATATTTTGTTACAGTTTCTAGGAGAAAACAAGCAAAAAATAATGTGTTATTTACAGCACAGCTGTTCTGCTTTGTGTGGTATTTTTTCCATCCTGATTTTTAAGTCAGCTTTTTTTCTTTCATTTGTCTTCTTGGTTGGTTGGTTTTGCTTTTCCTTCTGGTTGGTTTCACATGAAACTGGATCCAGGTTTCCTTCAAACTCATCCTGCGCTGTGTGCCTGAGCCCAGATGTCAAAGAAGCTGCCTGGCTCCCCAGCCAGCCTGTGCAGAGAGAAATTTCAATATTCTGGTGATAATTTCCTTTCAAATCTTCAACTGTGAGTTCACTTTCACCCGTGATAGCTTTGGCCTTTGCACACCCATGTAACGAGCAATATTTGTAACTGGTGTGGACACAAAGGCACTGCTGACTCTGCTGTCCCATCCATGAGCACTGCTGGTGCTTGGGACATGCTGTGGTGGCTTCTGCTGCAGCTCAACGCAGCTCAGGATCTGCTGCTTTTGAATTTGATACCGTTTTCTTGACACCTGCTTTGGTCAATGGATGGAGAGGCCCCTTGGTCCCTAAGGCAGAGTCCAATACGCAATCCGTGTTGCCCAGGATGGGATGACTGTTACAAGTGGCAAAGCTTGAGATAGCCACAACAGTGTATCTAGGTGAGTGCTGATATTCCTATTGAGGAGAAAAAACGACTTTTGCCTTTTGATTCAGGATGAATGTGAAGCATAAAATGCGTTTTTTTTAATGATCAAATCTTCTAGATAGTTGCAGAATATGGCATTATGTGATCCGTCCTTGTTGACTGTATGAGCATGTGTTCCTGTGTGACCATACAGAGGAATGGACCTGCTCAGAGCACAGCTCCCTTTAATAGTCTATTTAGCAAGTCTGTGGTAGCACCTCAAGTGCTGAAGAGGGCTAAGAGCTGCTGGAAGGGGCTGCCGTGGCCCGTTTCAGGCCCGAGACTAACTCACCCAGTAACCGTGATACCCTCGTGACACTTTAGATCTGTGCTGTAAGGCAGGTTGTTAACTGCCTGCTCCTTCCTTAAAGTAGATGTTGAGAGGTGCAGCTTTTGCATATTGACACCGGCATACAAATCCATCTGACTTGAACAACCTGTGGCTTATTTGGTTGCGTTTGTGCAAATGTTTTGCAATATATTACTCGTAAACACATAAAATAAGCATTCTGCAAGTTAAGTTTATTTATAGTTTCGAATGAACTCTGTTGCAATCAAAAGAACTTCCTGGAGGATATTGCAAGACACAGCGATGGCTCAACAGAGCTTGCAGTCCTGGCACTGCCGTTTTATTGTGTTATTAAAGGGAATACAGTTTTCCTCCATTAGCAGAGCTCCTGAAATAAGTCTCCATTAACGGAGCTCGGCCTCGCTCTGTGGAAGTGGGAGCAGTGGCGCTGATTCATCCCTCCTAAGGATGCAGCCTGGCGACCGCACGGAGGATGACTCGTTAGGGACCCCATCCTGAGGCTTCCGAAAAGTCTTTCCATTGACTTTAGCGAGTGTGAATCAAGTCCTCGTAAAAGTGATAAACAAGGCTGGGACAAGTTCCCACCTTTAAACGAGCAGGAATATGTGCAAGATGGAGGGGCGGAGGGAGGCTGGGAAGAGGGTTGAGGTTGGCGCCCTCGATTACGGATGCTGATGATCCACTGTCCCTTTCTGCTATCACAGCAAACTCTGCGACGGGGTGTCTCCTCTCGGACAGAATAACCTCCCTGCGGTCAAGGGAAACAGCAGTAGAGGGAGGGCCCGGAGTGTGCTTTTCGTTTGTAATCTCTGGGTAGAGAAAGGCGTTTCTGTGGAACTCAGGGCAAACAATTAAAGTGTTGGAGTCAGCTGGAAAGCTGCTTGCGGCGGGCGCGGGTAGCCGGCCGGTTGGTGGATCACTAAGAGCCTACGCAGCAGAGGGTCTGCCCGGCGCGGGGCTTGGGGAACGAGCCCAGCTCCCTCTCCCCAGATCTGCATAACAATTGTCCAGATATATGGAAATGCCCAAATTGCACATGCAGATGCGATCCCCGGGAGCGGGCCTGGGGAGCACGGGAAGCCGCACGGAGCAGCCACCCTCTCCGCCCCACTGTCTGCTACACGGCAGACCTTGCCTGGTGAATTTTAAAGCATCTGCTGCCTTTGGAGAGGGAGACGTGAGGGGATTATTCTTCCCCATTTTCCTTTGCTTTTGGTCTCTCTCGAAGGCACTGAAAAAGGTTTGCCTTGATACTCACAGTGGAGACATTCCCAGGGGACTTTCCCCATGACATGTGCCAGTGTGTGAGGTGGCTTTACACACCTCTCTGTACAACACAAGGCATCTCCTTGGCAGCCAGGCCTACATCAAGAATAAGGGACCCAGCCTGTAGTTACCCAAAAGAAAAAGGTTGGTTGAAATACCAGTAACTTCACTGGGGGGCCCCGAGCGATCCTTGACTCTTCTGCCAAGTGAGGGGTATAGGGAATGTATCAGATTGCAGAAATTACTGAGTTAAATTATGCTGCTGGAGAGTAAAACCAGATGATCCAAATGGTCAGTTTGGACTTGTAATTCCAGGGACCCCTAAGCGTGCGGACATTAGACAAGTAAGATCACAGCGTGTTCTCTGTGCAGGGCTCTTAGGATCATTCTTTACCAGGTCTTGTCCGTGCATATTTTTTTTTGCATCTTTATTTCAATCTGAGATTCAAATGATCCCTTTATCCCTTCTCTTTCAAGTCTTCAGAAAAGCTTGCAATTCCTCAAGTATAAATATAAGCCCTGCAGGTTGGTCAAACTTCACTGGAAATATTCGTCTCTTCTAACACATGCAGCTTCACTCCCAGCCCCAAAGATACCCTGCTCTCCTCCACAATAAGTGAGATTGTCACAGCCTTTAACTGTCTTGCATGTATTTCATTGCCGCTTGCATTACAGAGAGAATTACAAAGGTCTTTAGATACCTTTAGGATGAATGTCAGTGGTAATTCAGGCATGCAATTCACATAGGCTCCAAGCAGGATATTTGGAAGTATTTAATTGTGTCTTCAGAGAACTGCTCATTTGCATGTATCCCGTCCGCTCCCACCTGAAGCAACATTGCCTGGCACGGGCCAACTTTTCCTGCCTGTGTGAGTTGTGTTTGAGTGCCAAGAGCCCCCGACCACACCGCTCCTCCGAGAGTTTGAGTGAATGGGAAGCAGGAAAATGGATGAGTTAGTCCCTTCCAAAGATCCCTGTGTGCTGGTTCGGGGCAGAGCACGAGGTTGTTTCAGGCAAGTTGGACCCAGCTTGGCCCCTTGGCAGGCAATGTGGGGAAGTCTCAGAATGGGACTGTTGGGCTGTTCACAACTCTCAAGCCATGAAGAGAGGGTCCAGCTGAAGCCAGGCTGCTTTCTGCCTGCACCAAAGCCTGTTTCAGAGAATTGAGGGGAAAATAAATTGACTTTGAATGCACCTTGGAAGAGCAGCGGGACGCTGGAAGCCTCCTTGGTGCCTCTGCACAGAGGTGAGCACGGGGAAAGCTTATCAAATGCTTGGATTTCTGCATTTGAAGGATGTCTCCATAATTCATCCTGTCCTTCCCGAGCGACTCTGTCACTAGGCACATGCAGCCACAAGCCTGTTTATCCACGATGTGCCCTTCTCTCCTCCTTTCTGGGGCAAACATATGTGCATTTACGTGCTCTGCTTTCCCGCAGCCTCCTCAGAGCCCCTGCCCTCCCTCACACCCACACACTATCAAAATCTGCCTCGCATCCCCTTAGTGAAAGGCGACTTTTTCCTGCCATCTGGGTGTTCGGTGGCACAGATCCTCTTGGCCTGCCCACACACGCTGGCGGCTGCGCTGCCCCCTCCTCCCTCGCCCTCCTTCTCCTCCTCCTCTCCCCCTCCCACGAGCCAGCAGCAAAAACAAAAGGGAAATCTTCAAAACCACCGTGTCAGCTGCCTGTGTCAGTGTGGGTTGAGAGGACGATCAGAGCGCGCGCGTCTCCCAGTAGGCGAAGGGGACGGGATTTCAATAAATTTACATACTACAGAAGAGCCTGTAAGTGGTTGCTTTGGGGAGCTCTCTGCTGAGCCGCCTTGGGGACGCCGAGCCCTTGACTTGCTCAGCAATGGTTTGATGCCACCTGCTCGTCTTCTCCACATCCTTCGCGTTCCGAAACCCGTGTCCGTTGTTTGCTTCGTGGTGTGGTTTTGTTTTCTCCTGCTTTGAAGGGAAGGTTGATCTAGAAACGTTGGCCATGGCTTACTCAGAACGCTAGCTCTGCTCTGAGCAGCTCCAGAGCTGCCTTTGCTCCAAGGCCCTGCTTGGGCCTCACTTGGAAACCATGACCTGTGTTGACTGTCTCTCTCCATCTCAGGGTCTCTAGTTTTTTGCTTCTCTTTTGACCAAATCCAATGGTAATATTCTACCTTAGACCAAAAAATCCATGGAAAATATAGGGCTTTACTGAAAACAGAACTTCATGTGTTCATTTAACTTTTCATGAACATTATATATAATTTTTCTGTGAAACACTTTTTGTAACTATTTTTTTGTATTTTTGGTACAGATTGTATCTTTCTTTTATTTATTTAATTTTTTTAAAGAAAATAAGTAGAAATCTTCCTTAGTCTTTTGTATATTTATACGTTCCTGAATTGGGTATTCCCACAGAACACAACGGATGTTTTTTGGTTTTTGAATTTTTTTTCAGTCTTTTTTTTTTAATTGGCTTTTTTTAATTGGCTTTTTTTTAATTGGCTTTGAGAGAAGGGGCAGCTGCACAAATGGCAGAATTTCCTGTGTTTCCATTTTCTGAGTGTTTGCACTCCTCTTGAAAGGTTGCTTCCATGAGGAGCTTTGCCGGACGGATCGTTGGCCTAAATCCCAGGCCTGAGCCGCGTGCGGAAGAGGGGCTGCCTTCCAGATGGCTGCTGTTGCTTCTTGGAGGGGGCCAGTGCAGCTCCCAGAGCTACTGCAGTCAACACGTTTAGGTTGCTCAGCAATGACCATGACTATGCAGACTGCTGAAGGGTAGGTGACCTTTCAGTATAGGACAGTCCTTCCGTGGGTTGGAACGCGTTCCAATTGATGTCATGGAAAGGACGTCCTGGTGCACTTCTTAAGCAGACAAAGAGAACTTTCAACTTCCTTGGAATTTAGTGCTGGGAGAAGAAGGTCAGTTTGAGGAACATGAGGAGAGGGGAGTTAGTCACATTCCATATGCCCACATTCGGCATGAAAGAAGTGGCTTCAAATTCACTGTTATTCACGGGCTTCCTATGTGACGAGTCAATGAGCTCCCTTCCCAATCCGTAGCATGAGGATACAGCACATGGAAAAGAGCAGGGAAACCGAAGTGCATGAAGGCTTGAGAGACACATGACTGCTGTGGGGAAAGGGAGCACACACATTGCTGAAATGGGGCAAAATAGGGGTCACCCACATCATCCGTGCAGGGCCAAGACCCGGAGCAGGAGGCTCTGAGCTGGGTCATTTGAACACTTCCTGAGAGAGGAACATTCCTGTAACACAGACAGGGAAGAGCCGCGCGGCTGCGCTCCGAAAGCGACGCCAGAATCTATTACGGGGCCCGGTCCCCCATTGATCAATATGGCAAAGTCAATAATAGCTTTTGATTCCGGCATATTAGGCTGACTGTCAGATTCATGTTTATTGGAAGTTTTTACAAATAAGTCAAGCATATGACTTGAAGGAAAGTGAATATGGAATCGAAATTCCAGGTAGAAGGCTAATTCTTTTTCCTGGTCTTCTATTTAAAAAAGCAGGACATTTTTGTAAGGGAGAGGAGAGGACATTCTATCTATGTGCTGAAATGCAAATAAAATCATTAAAAAATCGTTTTTAAGTTAAGGAGGATGGAAAGAAGATTGCAGAGTTAAACTCATAATTAACTGATGCCTTGTAATTTATTTGACTTTTTTCCCTGAAATTTCCATCTCTTTATCTCACCTGTTTCTATTAGAATATCAAGTTACTTGAAAAGGAAAAGAATCGAAAATATTATAGGTATTTAAATAACATTGAAGGACTCTGATAATTTTGACCTTTTCTCCCTTAAATTTTCAAAAAACAGGAGACCGTTATACAGAAAATAATAGGAATATATGAAAATGTGTTATGAATAAGAAATTTAAAATCCTTCTTAAATCCACATTGTGATTTTCTGTCTGTTAGGGTTAAAATAATGGATTTAAAAATTTGTACTAACACAAAAATAATACTAAGATGCTAGGTATATAAATACTCCGGGTTTTATAGATAGTGGTAGAGAAAAGTAGAAGCACCAAGACAGAAACAGAGGGCTGCTTGAATTTAATCTCTTTGACTTTTTGAATCAAACACATCCCCAAATATTGCCTAGAGTTAAAAAGCAAGACAGGTACAGAGCCAGTGAAGTAAAGAGAAAGGGGAATTAAAGAATGTAAGGAAAGGAAAAAAAAGCATAATAGAAATTAATTGGGATAGATGAGAAAAAAATGGGTTGTTTTGCCTGACAACAGAAATATGCATAGACTCTCTCTCTCTATATATGTGTATAGTGGAGAGATTGTTTTAGAAATTCACACAAAAGTCCTGTTCTGGATGAAACTGGAGTGAACTGAGGCAAGTAAGGTTTGTGCGACTGGCTGGGAAACGCATATAGTAGCATTTTGATTTTAGTTATGTTTTTTTTTAATAATCCACAAAGCTCAGCATAATAAAATCTCTCCAGTAAAGGGGAAGCGGCTCCTGAATGAACAAAGAGGCCAGCAGACCTGTTGGAGGTTTGGCGAGGCCGTGCGTCACTGTGCTAAAGTTCAGCCCAAAAGGAACGTGTGAGAGTTACTTGTGTCCTTATCTGAGTCTCCTCTGAGATGTTAGTACATCCGATGCATTTTAAAATTTGATGGATTTTTTTGTGGGCCTTATCTTCTTTGTTCCGCTGGCGCTTTGCCCTTCTGCTTTCCTTTCATTGTTGCTTCGGATCAGTTTTGTATAATATTACTAGGACAGAGTGTGTAGGCCACCTTGCTAGGTGATGACCTAGCAAGAGTGGCACAAGGACAATTACATGGACAAGAGCCTAACAAGAGATGCAGAATGAACAGGTTTATCATAATTTAGGAACATGCACAGAGGCTTAAAAAATCAGGGCTCCAGTATTGTGTCCATGCTTTCAGCATGTAATTCAGTAGATTCAGTCATTTTGATATGATCTGATGGGAACGGAGCTTGAATGACATCCCACAAAATACCCAAGGAAACCAGGATACACTCTCCCTTTGTGCTAAATAGGGTATTAGTCAAGGTATTTTTGCTGTACAAAGAGGAGTATTTTGAGGCTGTCCACTCTTCACTCATTCTTATGACAGAGATTGGTAGACTAGTAGTGGCTGAAATCTGAGGTTTTTCTGATGATTTCAGCAACTTTTTGCTTCTGAAAGTTTCAGGAAATGCAAAACCTCGGAATATACAAAGCATCTGAAAGCTTCAGAAACAAAAACCTGGGAAGTTTTCTAAACTGCTGATTGCAGGAGAGTACAAGAAGAAGGAAGATCACTGTGTAATTACTAATTTTTATATTCTTTCTCCAAATATGTTACAAGTTACTGTCAGAAACCGGCTACTTTTAATCTGACCTGGGACAGCAGTTTTTACGTTCTGATTAACAGCATGAAACCAACATCACCCACACAGTTCCCATACATTCTCTTAGCTGATCTTCAGCTCGTACCTGCAAGAGGCCCAAGGTTGGAGGCACTGCAAACAAAATTCTCCTTTCACTTGCAGCGCACTCCCAAAGTAGTATCCTTAAAGCCAACCCAATCTACCAGATTTATCCTTCATTCTCCTTTAAACATTGCCCTCTTCTCATGCACTTGCACCAAAGCAGAGATTTTTGCTGGTTGAAACCCAAGTGATGGACAGGATGGTGGTCAATCCGCCAACTGAGCAGTACACAGAGGCTGGAACAGCATTGCAGCACATACTGTTTTCAGTCTCATGTTGTCATCATAGCAATCTTTACCAAAGCATAATTTCTTTTCCTTAAAGGAAAACAGAGAAATATGTTATTTTTCAGGCTGCCAAAAACATGTACTGAAGACAGGGAAGAGAACACATTCATAACCTTGCAATCCTTACTAGAATACAACAAACATTTTCATACTGGAAGAAGAGTGTGTATCTAACCCTACTGCTAAAGCTAGAGCAGGATGTTTTCAAGCACATACCTTGTAGATATTAAACTGTGTTCTGTAAAATCAGTGAGACAGAGGGGTTATTTTGTGATTCAAACTGAAGTGGTATCAACATCTGAGGTACACATATGAACTTCAAGGCAAATCTTTCCTGTTTTAGTCTTTCAAAATGATGAACAGAAATAGTCGAGGTGCTACACCATGCTGTAAAGCGAGATCTGGGCTTTTAAAATTTGTTTTAGTTCCAATACTTTTCAACCTTATATGGAGAGAAAGCAGAAGGAGCACAAGTTTTTAAATAGTTTTGTTGATGCTGTTGGTGTGATTGGCTTATGTTCATATGCACTTTCTCTCTTTCTTCTGACTTCATACCCTTCTACATGGAGAATGGCTTTTCAGAGCGTTTTAGTTGTTTTTATCATGAAACTCTCCCTGTTTAAGGTCCCCAACTATCAGCCTCTGGGCAAGAATGACAGAGTCCTTCTTACTGGTAACTAACTCTTTATATAATGAGCCCCTTGCAAATTCTCCTTGCATACTTACCGACACCCCTGCAGTTACTTAAATGGGCATTATTGGTCACTGGGTCCCAAGGTCATCCAACAGAATGGGGTTGTTAAAAATAGGAATGAGGGTTCAAGGCATAGGGTCAAGAGAGATTAATTGAAAAATCTTCCGCAGGCCTGACATCATCTGTGCAATGGCAGTGCCCAGACACCTCCAGCTGCTGTTGGGTTCCCTGCGAATGTAAATGAATGGCTTCCTTTGTGGCAGCGGGGTGGTTTCCAGGCTGCCTCGGTGATTTTCTCTCTTCTGTTCCTTTTTCTTTTTTTCTCTCCTCCATCTCAGTCCATCTTCTTAAGAAATCATTCTCTGAGTGTCCATTAGTCTTCCTTTCTGTGTTGTCCTCAACTGCAACCTTTGAACTTGTTGGTCCTTTTCAATTAAATATTAAGTTGTGAGTAGCTCTGTGGAAGTGGGCACCCAGGCAGAGGAAATGGAGTTTATTTGACTACTACAATGTGTGAAAAGGATCCCTTAGTAGATGGTGGAAAATGAGCACCATTGCTCAGCCTTGAAACAAAAATTCACAAGAAATCAAACTGCATTACTTCCCTTGTAGACATAGAATTACTCTTTTCTTTCTTGTGAGTGTGTGCATGTTGTTCCACAGAGAAAATAAACCTTGTTGCCTTAAAGAGTCCGTAAATCTACTCCTTGTTTCATCAGCACCCATCTAATTCCTCTTCTATCTCAGCTCTATCAAGTTATGGCAAAAAATTGGGCTTTCAGGGGAGTTTCCATAGGTCAGAAAGGGTCCCTCCCTTATGTTGAAATAACCATCAGCCCAAGTGTGGAAATACAGCCAAACTCTAGGGGCTTTCAGGAGTGTCGCTTCCACAGAGGAGCACAACTTGAGATGCATTGCTGAACATGTATAATGAATAGGTATCTGACCTAATTGCCTAAACTTCATATACTAGTCAGTGGAGAGAAACAGGCAATTCCAGAGAGTGATTCTCCTGACATCTACATTTGGATGAAATGGATCATGCTCTAGAATTGACTATTTCTTTTTGTGGGCTGTGAAGGTGACCTAGATAACTATCTCAGATGTAAATGCCAATACTGTAGATGACTAAATTCGTCCTGATGAATCTACTCCCAGAGTTGTGATGAAGATATGCCAGTACTGAATTGCTTATGGGTATTTCTGCTTTAGAAGTGCCTGGGATCAGGGAATTGCCTGTCAAGAGCAAAACCCTTCCCAAAGTTGTTATTCTGTGGAAAAAAAAAAAGACAAACAAAAGAACATGTCCTTTCAACAAAGGTGGGTTAAATTATGTCCTGTCCAATGTCACTTTGAGAAATTGGAACAGAACTGGTAAGTAGATCCAAGTATCCTGAATTTTACTTCAGTTCCTTAGCCTTAAAATCAGCCATTTTCTGTAGTTTGGTACATGTTATTTTAAGAGTTGTGCAAATTTAGTTTGGAGTCAGGATCAATTTAATTTAAGGCTCCTCACAATTGGACAGATTTTAGAAAGTGACGGTTTTAAGAGGTGCTGAATTTGTTTGAGGCTTTTACAGGGCAGAACTCCTGTAACATCACACTGAATTCCAAGCTCCTGTGTAATTAGGTTAGAGCGAGCTGAATCCTGTAGTCCCAACTTTGAGCAGGCACCCCCTCCTGCCCTGATCTGCTGTGGAAGATCACACTTTCTTCTTTTCTTTCTTTTTTTTTCCTTTAAAGAAAAAAATATTATTAGGCTTTGAGGGCCTAAAATGTTGCGCCTGCACATCGCTAAAAATAATATAAATCAGTACCGAGGGACCACTTGTATTTTGGCTGCATGAGGAAGTTTAGCAGCAAAAGAAAAAGGGGAAAACTCATCAGCACATAGATCTCAAAAACTAGGATGCTGTGTCTGCAGCCTCTCAGAAAGTTCAGAATCCCATTAAAAAGTTTATTTTTTCTTTTCCCTTTTTCTCCCTGGTAAACTATTCAGCCTTAACACAGCTCTCATTCATGCTTTTCACTAGGCTTGTAATATAGCAAGTAAGGCCATTATGCTGAATGTTTCTCTGGAAATAGGTTTAAGGTAATTCTAGGAATGGCAACTAGGATTTTAATTTTTGAACTCTTATTCTCACCAGGTAGAGTTTCCAATTTTAGCATATGGAAGGCAGTGGCACCTGAATGAGCAAGAGGTGTGGGGTGCCCAGTTGTAGGAAATGGCATCTAACAAGGAATACAAACAAAGGCATTGCAGGGAAAGGCCTGAAGGATGGGAAGGCAGAAGGGAAGTCAGCATCATCAGGACAGGGAGTCCTAAACAGAGATCCTTTAGTTTCAGACTTGGCCTCTCTGACTCTCTGCAGTTTATCCATAGCTTATGGGACCCCAGGAATTCACCTTGGAGAGTGGAAAGGCTCTTGTAGGCATCTTCTTTTGAGTAGCTTTTGTAAACACACATTCTAAAATTTACGCTACTACTGTTTTTCTTGATGAGATGCTTGCAGAGACAGCAGAGGATGTGTAAAGAGTTTGAAATATTCCTCTGTCAAAGTCCAACATCCTCCTTAGATTAAACTATTGGCATTCAGGGTCAAATTCAAAACTTCATCTCCATGGTCAGGATTTATCAGAGCCAACTCTTGGACCAGGTCATCGTAACTGCCATGCCAACTAAATCAATAAAAGAAAACATTTAGCTTGTACACGCTCATCTAGCCACCAAAGCATAGAAAATGCTCTCTCACACATCAGCTGGAGATGCACAGACGGGGATACTAATAAGCTAAACAATTGCCCAAGGTCAGATAGCCAAAAAGCGGAAGGAGCAAGAACAATACACAGGTTTCTCTGAGTCCTCACCTTCTATTTTATCTACAAAATACATGTACTGACTTGATTTACAGAGCAAAGCCTCTTGGAGAGGTTCTTAGGGCTGTCTTAGAGAAGGAAACCACACTTTCTGAATATCTTTCTCATGGCTCCTTAAACATCTCCCCTTCATCTTTTTTTTATTCAAACACACAGCCTGTAAATCTGTTTAAGTAACATGATAATGACTGACAGAATGGTTATGATGTCACTAAAATGAGCAATATATAACCAACCTAGTGTATTAGTGGGAACGTACAAGACAGGGATATAGCAGAAGAGAGAAGGAGAAGAAGTGCTTGAAGTTAAATACAGATGTTTATTAGCTCCCTGCTCAAAAGCACTTCTTGAAAGATAGCTGATCCGTTCCCTTGCAGTGCTGCTGCCCCTCCACCTTCCGTTGCTGATGCAAGAGAAGTTTAATTTTGATAGCAGAAGTATTTCCCCCCACCTCCCATTTGGTTTACACTAGGGACCTACACTGCCTGATCTGTTTCACTGACATAGCACAATGGAGATGCTGCTAAGAGATATTAAAGTCGGGTATTATCAGCTCAGCAGCGTAATATTATTTCCATCTCCTCCTCAATAGATTGTCCCTGTAGTGACATGCTGCCAAAGTGAAATGAATGAATGAACCTGGAGAGGTTCACTGCACACTGAGCACAGGAAATGAAATAAATAAAGGGCAGAGAGAGACAATGTCAAGTAGGAACAGGGACATGGCATTTGGGCAGGTTGCCTTCTCCCTTCTGCTGGAGATTAATGTGGCAACTGCATGGGATGGAGTTTGTGGGTAGGGGTGCAGGGCAGGAGCTAAATTTCCCCCATGTGGTGGGGATGGTCCTGTGCGATGGATGAATTATGAGAGAAAAGCGATGGCCCTGTTCCTGCTGTGATCCATCACTTGGAAATACGCTGATTTAGTTGGGAGGGAAATGAAACAAGATCCTAGACAGCCCCCAAAGAGCTGCAGGATTACACTAGTGTATTACAAGCATCTAGTCAACGGAATTTAAAGAATGGGGTATTACCTGAAGTAGGGGATAAAGGTTGTTTATGCTACAACTTTTCTTTTTTCCTTGAACAACTCGCTTAACCCATTTTCTCTCCATTCTCTGTCTGCTAGTTGGGGATAAAATCCAGTAACCTCACTGGTGAGGCTGTGAAATTTCTTGCTGTTTGCCAGTCTTAAAAACATGTTGTAGATGTGTTCTGCCTGGGCAGTGGGGTCAGACAGGGGCAGTTGTTGGTGAGGGACAGGCTTATCCGGAGGGTGGCAAAGGGGCTCAAACACAGTCTATTCTAAGATGAATTTTAGAGACGTGTAGATTGTTGAGGAAACGGCACTATCAGAATTCTCATTGCCAGAAATGATAATTGACCTCACTCTTTATTAGACATTGGAGCATCCACTCATAAGCCACTGGCAAACAGGCCTCATTAATTTGCAAAGCCTGGAATTACTCGCCCTGTTTAAGAACTAGGTTGCAGGATTGAGGAAGGAGCTTTATGTTTGTGCCTGTCATAGTCATAGTTAAGCTGAAGTGCACTCCAGAAAATTAGCAGCATTAACAGGCAAAGTTTTGCTAGTGATCAGCCTCCAAGACAGCTGATTCTGAGGTCCATAGGTGTTCCCTCAGGGCTGGCTTTGCATATATACTTGATGATACATTCGTGACGGATGTAGGTTGAAGACTCCCACTTCAAAGCATTTCCAACCTTTCCTTCTGCCCTCCTCTTCATCTCTTTTTTCACACAACTCCCACAGCCCATTAGAGGCAGCAGCCCCCTGGTTCCGGTAGCTGCGCTCAGCCAGGATCAATGCAAGGCAGTCCCATTTCCTTCCCGTTTGCACAGTCCAGTCCGTGCACCTGCTGTCCTCAGCTGGAGAAAGTCATCTATCTGTAGACCCCAGACTTGCTGCTACAACTGCAACCTGGCAGGAGTAACTCATTAAAGATGCATCTAGTGAAACTTGCACTCAGAGAGGTGCCAACTGGTGCTTCATCCATTCTCTACAGGTCTTGAACCTCATCAGCCAGGCAGGGAAACCAGCAGAGAAAGGACCCACTTATCTGATTAAGTCTTCATGAGCTGCGCTACAGGCTTCTGACAAAAAAAAAGCCTTTTTCTTATAATCCACCCAAAACAAAGCAAATAAACAACAAATTGTTCAACTTTTTTCCCCTACCTTTTCAACCTAGCTTCCTCTGAGACAATGCAGATTTATATTGTTCATTTTTGTCATAGATGTAGAACTAGTAAATATCCCAGAGTGCTCCCCAGGTCTCCATGAGAAACTCATCTCTGCTTCCTTTTCATTTGACTGCTGGAGACGGAGCAGAGATGATAACAAAACTGCTCTCGCTCTGTGTATGATGATCCTGGGTTGGGAACAGCTGAGATTCAGTGAGCAGTAAAATTTTCTTTTGCCTTATAGTGATTTGTTAAGGTTACTTTGGAATTCAGTATGTTTTGAAAGGGAGGAGAGTCTCCTTTTAAACACAAATGTCTGCAGATGATGCACGAGCAGTCCGGTATAGGTGTTTATCTATCTTTCCTGGTCAGCTAACACACTCTTCCTGTCGGAATTTAGGGCTCTTCCTTAGAACCTGATTTTGACTAGAGAACAAGGATTCTAGCAGGCAACAGATTTCTGAGAGTTTAAAAGTTAAGAGCTCTCACAATTAGCCGATATTAGAAAAAGAAAACAAAAATTCTCCCACACACCATAGATTGAATGCTTGCAGTCGATAGACCACTGGATTATTACATTTGCTTATTTGATGATAAGATCTTTCAGTTCCTCCTTACTGGGTGCAGAAGGGTTTGAACCTGTGCCCTCAGTGCTCCTAAACGAGTCCCCCAATGGCAGAGCTTCCATGCCCAGCCCCTCCCGGAGAAGGGCTTCATTATTTATAGAAGATGAAACCTTTCCAGCTGTAAGGAGTGACAGGTTAAGGTACTACGTAGGATGTTAGACCCTCAGGCAGAAGTTCCTGTTTTGTCTGCTGCAGAGGCTTGAGCCGAGCCTGTCATGTGGGTACCTCGCCCGGCTGCCTGTTCAAGGTCCCCCTAACCGCCATCCATTTGTTCTGCAATGAATGAAAGCAAACGAGGCATCAGACACCAAATACAGAAATCCCAGGGGATTTAAAAACAAAACAATACCTGACTGATTTGAGACATTCGTGTTTTTCTTCTCTGAGTTATTGAGGGTGTGGATGGAGGAACTGTTTGCTTTTTAATCAATCCTATTGACTGTGACAGAAAATTAAAAGTCTGCTGAATTCTATACAGCAGACTTCAAAGTACATGCACACGTTATGTCTTAAAGAATAAGGACTGGCTTTAATAGCTTAAACTTTTAGAATTTCTTTTTTAATGTCTGATTGCACTCTTCAAAATCTGACAGGATTTAAAAAGAAAAAAAAAAAGAAAAAGGTTGCAGCCATTTGTTAGATGTTATAGATATTTCCCATAAGGTTAAAGGACAGATTACAGTTGTTTGAACCTCTCAAGTCTATGGAGACGTGCCAATGGGAGCTATTTTTGTGCTACTCGAGTTTGTCCTAGAATAAGAAAGACTAGAATAAGACTCTGTAACTTTGTTCATTCTTGTTGCCTGCTGCATTATTGATGCAGACCTGGGAAACCGTAAGAAAGAAATGGGGAGTTAAATAGGGAGGTATCAGTTCATCCTGTTTTCTTTCAGCCTGTCTTTCTGTCTAGGACTTTCAGCATCAGACACATACTTTCAAAGGGTTTCAGAGCTCTTTTCAAGGACACCCTACCCACTGGATAATTAAAAAAAATACTACTACTATTCAGCACTTTTAGTAGACTTCTGGAGTCACAGTACTTCTAGGAAGTCGTTGGATAAATTGAATTATGTTCCATTCTGCAGACAAAGCAAATACATATTTTCACACTGACAAAAGCAGCTAGAATCAGTGATATGCTTGTGCTGCTGAAGTACTTTCTCCAGAGCCAAAATTCTTACAGGGCTTGGGAATCTCAGAGATGGAATTGCAAGTAGCTTGTTCTTGATCCTGGTAAGTTGAGATATCAAGATAAAAGGCTAAATTCTCACATTTTTCAGGAGCTGAAGGACTCAAGTCTGATGCAAGTCAGAAAGTGTCAATGGAGGAATAACAACAACAACAACAAGCTCTTCCTTCCCCCAGAACTCCCTATTCCATAGGAGCTCCTTGGGAAGGTGAGCGGGAAGGTGGAAGCCCGAATACAGGTGGCTAAAAGAGGAGGCTGCTGCCAGTTGCTGCTCATCTGATGGGGCTGATGGGCACATTGGCTTGAGGCTCTGCCCTCGCTGTGTTCATTAGCATTCACACCACTCACTGGCCACCCCCTTGCACCAAAGACATTTTCTGAGCTTGCTAATTTTCATGAAAGCAAGTGGGGTCACTTTTCACCTTTTTTCCTCATCTTGACAAGGCCCATCCCCTAGAGAGCGGAGAAGAAAGGCGCTTTCTTGTTGTCATCTGTGCAATTATCAGCTTTGAACACGATGGCAATTTGTTGTTGTTGTTGATTTCCTTTGTTATGCAAATGCACCGGCTCATTCTCTGAGTGCTTTTTTTTTCCCCCCACACAGCATAAAAAGGAATATTACACATTTAATTTCATGTTATCATTTGTTTCCCTCTGAGATTTCCTCCAGCCATTTTCTCGGTCTTCTTCAGACTAGTGGGAGCTAAGCAGTGGCATTTTGAATTCTGACTTTGTCACTTCTATTTACTTTTTATCATAAAGGGGTATTGTCAATAGGTCTTATGTGGCTCCTATAAAACCCATTTAGGAATTTAAATCTCCACTAAAACACAGAATTTATGCTTCCTTTTATGATTTATGAGTCTAGAAGCCTAAATTCTGCTTTTAATAGTCTATGCATTTATATTCAAAGCAATCAGCTTACATTCTGCACGAGCCTTTAAGTTGTTAGTGCACAGCTAAAGAGAATAAAAGCAGGAGGATGTAGACAGAGGCCTAAGCCAGGAAGTTCAGAATAGAATTCAAATGAGGCCTTCTCTAGGGCTTTAAGATATCGTATCTCTCTGGCTCTTGTTATGGTCCAACTCCTGTAAGCATCCTATCCCTTTGGGAAGAAAAGCAATATTTGAAATCAAAATGAAGGAGGAATCTCTTTTTTGATCACGTAACCAAACCTCAACTGGTTCACTCACAAGTCTAAATCGCTCAGCAAGTTGAACTCTTCTCTAGCTGAATTATTCAAAACTTCTCAGTCTGTACAGCTGAGTTGGAAACTGGTCAAAACGGGCTTAGGACTTCTGTTCTCTTCCATTTTGGGCCAAATTTAAGGGGTGTAATGTTTAATGATTTTAAGTCAAAGTTAGCAATAACGCTGGTAAAATGTGTCTATAATAGCGCTGAGGATAAACAAAAGACACTGAGAAATAGATCTTTTT
Source organism: Nothura maculosa (assembly GCA_032353885.1). Classification (NCBI taxonomy): domain Eukaryota; kingdom Metazoa; phylum Chordata; class Aves; order Tinamiformes; family Tinamidae; genus Nothura; species Nothura maculosa. The sequence continues at coordinate 1,276,962 of JAUBOD010000950.1, forward strand.
TTTCCTATGTATTTAGAATTGTTAGTTTTCTTTCCTCTGAACTTTTATAAAAACTGAATAGAGTAGGGAATAGCTCTTGTCTGACAGTTTGTGCCTGTCAATAAGTACAGAGGATGGGTAACTGTGTTGTCAGCTGGACAGTAGTTTAGACTTGTTTTTTCTCACAAGTTCATTGTCTTAAGTTTATCTACACTGAAGCTCATTTGCCAACCACCTGTCCACAGTTTTATGATATCTCTCCAAAGTTTCTTGTCAACATCAAGGCATCTTGACTTCCTGAAGGAGATTATCATCATCTGCAAGCTGGATATTTCTGAGCTCAGTTCTTCTGCAGGTCATTGCTAAAGATGTTCAGTAAAATTGCTCCTGGACCAATCCCTACTGACTTCCCTTGAGGAGACAATTCTTTTGAATTTTGATTGCCTTTTATCCATGTGCTTACTGACACCCTGCTAGAACTCCAGCAGATTACTGAGGTAGGGTTTCCCTTTACAGAAGCCTGCTGACTTTTTCCCAACAGAAAATATAATTCATGTGCTCTATGATCTTATTGTTTATTATAGACTCTGTCATTTTACCAGGGATGGAAGTCAGGCTCACTAGTCTGCAGTTCCCAGGATTTTCCCTAGAGTCCTATATCATCTGAGTGAGGTCAATCTTTGATTACAAGTTATATCCTGCCAGTATTGGTTTTGATGGCTGGGTTAGGAATCTCCTCCCTTGGACTTTCTTGCACAGTTGGCAGCAGTGAGAGAGAGAAACGCCTGAGAAATGCACTTACATTTGGAGAAAAATGACATTCTGCTCTTACCCAATGGTTTTGAATGAGCAAAATATTGCAGCAGAACTCATTTTACCACTAAAATAGAGTGAAACAAATGCAGCTTTTATGCCATGCAAAAGGCATACAGGAAAAACACTCCAGTCATTCTCCAGAATATGTCACAACTGCTTCTGCCCTAGAAATAGTATAGCTACAGCTCTTAGGCTCTTAACACAGAAATCATTCCTCTAATAAGCAGATGTGAAACAGGAGTCTTTGCCACTGATTACTATACTCATCTTTCCTAATCTCTGGATGGGTGAAGAGCTAGGACAGTCCGGTAAGACTGAGATGTACTGGTCCTTTGCTGACTATCTCATTTTGCTGATTCAAATGTCGCTGTAGTCAGGGTTGTTTGAACAGAATCAAATTTACTTGTAATGAGCCATATAGTGATTCTCTTGTCCTTTTTTTTTCCTCTTCACATTAATTTCCACAAAAAAAAAAAGCACATCTGATTTTGTAATGAGCTAAGCAACTGTTTCTCAATTACACCAAATTTTACTGCTCCTCAGTTGAAGTTTAAAGGCATGGCAACTTTAATATTATCAAAGGATCTCCTGACAAATAAAAATCTCCAGTAATTCTTTACCAGTTTCATAAAACTTTGAATACTAATTTGCCTTTTGCTAAGTTCTTAGGAGTCTTTCTGGAATATCACAGATTCCTGGCAATGAAATCCAAACTGGACAAAAGCATCAGATTCTCTTTGCTGCACACATGTAAGCTCCTTTTTATTTTTTTTAATTTTTTTTTTGATGCAGATTTGCTCTTTCTGATGCATCTTTTTAATACAACTGCCTTGATCGTCCTTTGGAAAATGTACTCTATCTTGTAGGTTGTGTACATGTCTTTGGACTTAACTAAATCAATACCAGGATATTGGAGGTCCAGGGAGATAAATGCTAAAATAGAAACTAGTTTATTTCCAAATGGTTTTCAAAAAGATACAGTATCTTGTTCTTTCTTTTAGTTTTCCTGCAACCTGTGCCCTTTCTGAAGCAGCTGTTTCGGGTCTCTCTCTTTTTCCTTGCCCTCTTCTGTCTACCTGGGACTCAGTATGTGTCTCCCAGCCAGATCATTCCAGTTTCTAAATTTCCCTCTGTCCTGCCCTCAACCCCCTGCAGCGGTATTTTCATATGTATGAAGGACACAACTTTATTCCTATGGATTTTCTTCTTACTATGCTTTTTGAGAATCTGAGCTAGGACCTTTCTCCATTCTAAGAGACAGAGAACTCTTCCAAGCATCCTGAGATGGTTATACATGAACCTAGCATGTTCGTGCTCGAAGACTTGAGAAGCGAATGTGTGAGGGGATCCCATACCATTTCACAGACTAGAAAAAAACAGACTAATGTATAAAGATCCTAACATGTTCTTGATTCATGGGGGTCAGTAGAAACATTTGAGGTTATCTAGTCAGATTTCTGTGCACTATAGGCCAGAGCTACACGTCCTGGTTCCTGCAGCAGCCTGAACTGTAGGCAGTTCCCAAGGAGCAGCCTCCACCTTTGGGAACTGCTTTGTCCTTGTACTAATGACCATCTGTGGTCACAGATGACTTCCTTCTCCTCTCTCCAGAAAACACCTCTATCCTGAGTTAGATGACTCATCTTGGTCTTGAAGCCAAAGGACAAGATGTTCTAAGATCTTACAGACCTGGTTCTCTTGCACCTCTGAGTTTCTTCTTTCAGCTGGAAGGGAACACTGCAGGCAATCCTAGACCCTTCTGCTTGTAGCTTGCTATAATGCCAGCCACTGCCTTGCAGTTTTGTTCCCTTCTCCTTTTCCTGATCTCTTCTTTATGATAAAATGAAGAGGTACAGATATCAGACATGCTCCAAACAGGCAACAGTGTGAGGAGCTATTCCTTGACATTCAAGGTCAAAGCAAGAAGTTTTGAATTGCAAAATCTTCCCAAATGCCACCAGCCATTCATCATCTGTCCTGTGGCAGAACCACTGGCATGAATCTCCACAGCTGGCTGAATGCTGTGCTGTATTCAGTTATGCTGAGGCTTAAATTGGTTTTCAGTACATCTTTGTGAAATGTTGATAGCTGAAGAATCAAAAGTTTCTGTTGGAAACACAAAAGAAACCTGAGCTTGACATCATTTTCGTTTATTTATTGGAGGGCTAAATTCAGCAGAGACCTGGGTTCTCTAACTTACAGCTGAGACATATTTGAAAAGAGTTTACAAAATTTCTCCTGGCCTCCACCTTTCCTGTGACTAAAAGGAGCTGGTGAACAACATGAGTACCTGCTTTGCTCTAGGCAGAAATTAAAATCCTGTGAAGCTGCCATGGTGGGAGACATTTGTCAGTAGAAATACGGGTATCAGGATATGGCTTTTTGCTGCTCCTGGACACATAGCCAACTCAACTGTCACATGAATAACCAGTGCAATGCGGTGAAATTCGTATTTCTCTGCGTAGACTGAATGATGAAAAAGCAGATTCCTAAGAATTCTCTACACTAAGAATTTGATGTTCAGTGTTCAGATGGTACCTCTAATGCAGCTGAATTCCCCTGGCTTTTCAGTGCTGAGACTTCCTTTTTAGATAACAACAGGAACTTTCAGTACTAGCATCCTTCTACAGACCTTCCCTGTGAATGTCTGACAACTTTCTTTGTGGCCATCCAGGCTCTGTTTAAGATGTAACTTTGGAGTCATGACAGTGTAAATGACCATTTTGACCTTTCCTCAGTTATTCATTCTTCTTTCAGAGCTCTTTTCTTCCAGTTTTGCTGAAGTAGTTGTTCTTTTGGCTTAATTATTTTAATGTTGTGTAATATGTCAGTTGTCTAGAGATGAGTTCTTTAGAAAATTATATATACCTTACAAAAATGAGATTTGCAGCACATCATTCACTGTAGAACTAAATGCAGGATTCCAAGCGCTGTCCAGAGGAACAGGCAATGAGACGATTTTCCCTACCTCTCTAATCCATAAAGAAGATGTCTTCTTGATAGAGTTGATGCCTAGAGAAGTTGTGACCTTTCCATGCATTGTCTTAGCCAAACATGTGATGGAAGACAGTCCTTATAAAAAAAAAAGTTTGCAAAAAAATATTGCAAAACAGTGCAGTAACGGAGCTGATTGGGAGTGACAGTTTGGACCTTTTTTTAACTTAAGCAGAGCATAGGCAGGATAGGCAAAGCTGATGATAAAAAAAATATATGTGGTGGAAGGTGAGAGGTGGGGTTAGGAAGTCAGAACTATAAAGGTGTCTCAGAGCTGGGTGTGAAAGTGCTGGATGCATCGTGAGTGTGAAGCAAAGGTCTTAGCTGATGTTCCATAGCCTAAAATGCTTCTCTTTTCTTTGGTTAATTTTGTTTTCTTTGTAGCCAGCCTTGGACCTGCCCACTCTGCTTCCCTGTTCACTGCTTGAACAATCTCATGGAAGACCATTTGCCTGGTTGCATTAGGGTGAAACCCAGCAAAGCTGAAAAAGTGTTAATGGGATGGGAGAATGGATGGAAAGACAAAGGTAGTGACATCCTACAGACGTTTGCTCAGGTGTAGCTTGCCCAGTTACACTAGCGCTTATGTAGGGCCACTTCTTAGAAGTCAAAAGGATGTCACTCATTTAAACAATGCAGATTCAATCAGTGTCTCCTCCCATCCACATGTGCTGGTGTTGGAGTTTAGCTTTATTCCTAAACTAGTAACTTTTCAAAGAAGTAGACGGAATATGTCTAATCAAGAGAAATGTCATGGGAAATGTTGAGTTGGTGACTCGCTGTCGCACAGCTTAGGTAATCGACTCTTCCTGCGCAAAGCAGAGGCTAAATGGCAAAAGGGTAATGATGGTCAGCTTGGCTTGGGATATATGGGACAGGGAATGGAACTAAGCCTGTTGTTAAATCAAGGGAACATTGCAAGGCCTCACCCAACCAAATTCCTTTTTACTTCGCTGACTAGAGTAGGTGCTGCCTTACACGGAAACACTTAGATTTTTGAGCAGACCAGAAACCTCTCAATACTTAAAACAATCTCCTTGATGTACCAAAAAAAATTGTATGGCAACTTAAGGAATTCTTGTCCACCATGAGAATGCCTCAATGTTTCCTGACAGCTGACAAACTAAAAAGGACGAGGCTGTCAGATGCAAAGAACAGGTCCCCTCCTTTGGCTGCTGTCCCTCTGGTCTATTCAATTAGGATTGATCAGACTATGTCAAAGGTCCCTCCTCTGTTTCAATGGTCACTGAGAGCTTTCATGATGACTAATGATAGGCTATCCTTAAACAAGAAGGGAGGAAGAAACAGAAAGGATAATATATGAGTTTCTTTTTTATTTTTTCCTTTCTTTCTTCTATCCTTATGTTCCAATTAGTCACATTATGACCTGCTAAATGAAGTTTATTTCATTTTCATTGGTCAGTGATATATCAGCTCCTTTTGCCTTCCAACATATTTCTTGAACCAGAAACAACACTTAACTCGAGCAAAACAAAAACTATGTTTTGGTAGGAGAGAGTAGATAGAGGGGATCTCCCTTCAAGCCCCAAGAAAATGTCTCAACTACTCGAATAGGAACATGGGAGGGAGGGAACACCTGGTTCAGGTTCAAGAGCATCTCCCACCCTTGAGACCAGCCGGAAGCCCTTGCAGGGACTTCTGACCTATTTGGGTCCAAGTATTCTGTCCTGTCTGCCTATTTATCAGTAACATAGCTATGGATACAGTTTACATTTGAAGGTACTGTAACATGTGTATGTTTTCAGACGTGGTAGCATTCCCTAAACTTCCATCAGTCCCAATCTCAGCTCTGAGCTGCAGCGGGAGCTCCTCAGGCCCTGGCAGGACCAAGTGCCATTGAGGCAGCCTCATCTTTGAAAAGAGTTTTGTGAGGGGGAAAGGACGATGCTGTGGGCAGAACATGGCTTTACTGTGATTACTACTACTGCAACAGCAACGTAAAAATCGTGGCCGCGTGGTTATTCCAGGAGCAGGACAAGCCTTCCAGCAGGCACTATTGAGGGGCAGCACGTAGGTCTCCCCCCGGCTAGAAACACCTCGTCGTTTTTCTCTTGCTGGGGTGAATTCCCCCTCGCCTGAAGCGGAGCCGCGAGGCCCCTCGTCCCGCTCGCGGCGCCGCGGCCGCCCCTGCGCAGGCGCGGGATTGTCCCGCGCGCCACCGCCGCCCGCGCCCGCTTTGTGACGTAGCGCGGCGCGGCCGTTGCGCGGCCGTTGCGCGCCCTGGCGGCGGTTGCGCTGCGTGCGC
>JAUBOD010000950.1:1293525-1307133 GCA_032353885.1 Nothura maculosa
CTGATGCTTCATGCGAAGGTGATGAAAGGTGAGAGGGAGAGATATTAGCAGGAATGAAGAAAGATCTCCCTTTTATTTTTTCTTTCTTTCTCCACTGAGGCTTTGCTGGAAGGATTTTTCCAATCTGGCCCTGTGGATGCTGGATCAACTGTCCTATTCCATCTGCCTGTGTTGTTTTCTCTTGATTGAATGGACTGAGGGTGAGAAACCTCTAATGTGGCTGATGAAAGTGGAGCTGGCACTGTGCAGCAGTGGGAGGAAGCTGGCAGCTCTGGTATTTCAAACTTGCCTGAGAACGTTGCTCTGCTTAGTCTCATTTTTAACCTTCAATTCTAAAGACGGGCATAAGCGCTGGATGAAGGGGTAAGGGTGGCTAAGGGCTAATTTTGCACCAGTGAGCTTTGTAAGAATAAATTACAGTGAGCTCGCTAAGCAAAACATTCACTGTTGGGTGTGTTTTAAACCAGAGTCAGTCAGTTTAAACCTGTCTTCTGCACTCTCTAATGAGGATAAGGAAAGAGGAATTCTTAAAAAAAAAAAAAGTAGTTGAACCCTCCCCAATTCTGGAAGGCACCACACCATGGCTGTGTAAAGGGAAAGGGAGAGGAGTTTCCATGTTCTGGCTTATTCAGCTTTGAAATCAGAGCATCTGTTGTTTGCCCCTCATTTCATACCTTGTCATTCTTTGAAACGTCATGTGAACCTTTTGGGCCTGGCTTTTGACTGCAGTGATTTTTCCTGGTCTTTCTTTAGAGTTGTCTGTAGTTCGGCATTTGGGCAAAGTTGAGGCCTCACTGTTTTGTCAAAGTGAAGATCCTCAATGAGTAGCTGCAGTCCTTGTTAAGGGAATTACCTCCAGTTTTCTAGCACAAAGGCTGCAAGGAAGGACTCAGGCCAGTTTCCACTGGAGTCAAGTTGTTTGCAAAGTCTGCTTAATTGTCGTGAGCGAGGAGGAGCAAGATGATTGTTGCCCAACGGATGGTGGGAGGGCGGCATTTCCAGAGGGATTGCAACCACTTCTTGATATTTGAATTGTATTTTTTCCCTTCAATACGTATAATGATAGCTAAGAATGGCTGGAGTCCATATGTTAGCATCTTAGTGAAATACCTGAAGTTATGTGGAGGGATCTGGGCTGCTATATACAGCTCAATCACTCACACACCTGTGTAGAACTATTCACCTTGATTGTAATTCAGAGCCAGGACTATTTTCAACTCATAAATCTGCTAGGAAACTGCATAGGAAAACACTTGATGTGTTTTGTTGTTGTTTTATTTTTGGTTTTTTTTTTTCTGAACTGGGCTGAATAAAATCTTCTGTGGTGACTGACCACTCATTAGGTAGTAAGGTGAGAAGCTGCCTTCTCTAATAGCCTCTGCAGTCCCCTTCTAGTCACAGGACAGATACACTAGTGGTGAAGTAGAACAGCTTGGAAGGAATAGTTAGCATCTTCAAACCCAAAATAACGTGGAGCAAACTCAGTGCCTTAATGCATGCCAATTAAAAGGAAATCAGGATGGGTAATTAGCTCTGCTCTCAAGTGTTTGTACAATTCACTTCTCTGCTACATTTCCTGAGCGCTCGTGGTGCTGAGCTCTGAAGATGTTGAATAATGACTTAGACCGCTGAGTTAAAAGTTTATTTTCTTAAAAGATCTGTTCTCCCATTCAGTCCATTTCACACTCTGGCCTGTACCAAGTAGTACAATAAAATGAGCTATAACCATAAATCTGCGGGTGTTTTGAGGTACCCCATTCATAGTTCCTCACACTAACAATATGACTCAGCCTGCAGCATCAGGGGAGATGTTAAATTTATGATGTTAAATTTCCAGCCTTACCTCTATAGCTTCTCTGAAACCTCCATTCTCTGTATAATACAGCTTGCTAATCCTTTTTTTTTTCTGTTTATTTTACTTTATTTCCAATATGATCTTTCTGCCTCCTACACCATTCAGCATCCCACCTACCTCCCATCCCCCTCTGACTTTCCCAAAACAAACAGCGTGCTCAGATCGAAGCGGATTGACAGGTGTGTGACAGATGGATGGACAGAAAACTGGATCAGTCCAAACTCCTTGGCACTTGAAAAATTGACAACACAACCAAAGCAGCGTAACGGGGAGAGATAGATTGGCAAATGGAATAAATGGTCCCCGGAAAGTTTGCGATTAATCTTTGCCCTGTCAAGTAATGGCCTGATAATGCAGGAATTTAATGGGAATGACTTCTGCGAGTTCGGAGGCATCCATTAGTGTGGAGCAAAGCAGGAGACAGTAATGGGCATTGTTCCTGTTCTTAGCCCTTGCAAATGAGGGAAGACTGTTAAAGATGCGCCGGCTGCACCCCGGCCCCTCTCTCCCACATGACAAGTTCACACCTTTCTGCTCATCAGTGCGTAAGAAGTGCATCTCCCATCCTAGAAATGCACTTGTTTTGTTTGATCCATTGCAAACTTTGCCTCGCCAACGCGAATTCTGAGCTATCTAATGAAGCTGGCGCTGAGAGCGACTGCCACCTAAAAGCCATACGCTTTTCCAGAACTGAATTGCTCTCCTGCTTGAGTAAGACAGGATTTCCTAGTTTGGTGCATCATTTAACTCAGTTTCCCCATGTATAGTAGAGATATTGCTCCTGTGTGGCAGGAGCACAGAGGGCAGGATACTACTAGGCAGCCCGGAAGGCACCGTTTGGTGGCAGAATTACAATTTAGTCTCTTCTCTCATTATTTTGCCATTTGTGTGATGTCAGTGTTGTTCGTAATGTGCTAGCTTGAAAAGAGGTCTGATTTGGGTATGATCACAGATGAGTCCAGCCTAGCAGTACATTTTTAAGGTTGATTAGTTGTGGGTGTTTAGGGACAGAGTAGTCTTTCCCCTGCCACATAGCTCCCATTCTGCTGACATTAATGGTGTAAGGACTTCCTCAGCTGGAGTCATCATGTTCAGTGCCTGTTAGACTGGTGCATTTATCTAAACTGTCTTTCCGAAGTTGTTTCTGTTGCTGGTTGCCTCTGTATCTCCTGCAACAAGTTCCATCATTTAATTCTGCAGCATGTGAAAAAGAACTTTCCTCCGACCTGCTTCTCTGCTCACTTCATTACCTTCAAGTATTTGGAGCAGGTGGTGGCACTTCCAGCCTCAGCCCTGCAATTCCAGCTGAGGGGCTCATTGCACATGATGTCAAGAGCAGGAGGAAAAAGAGCTGCTGGGCAAAGGAGCCCAACGGAAGCAGCAGGCAGATGTGTTGCCTTTGTGGGGTGGTGTTTGCCCTCCAGGCAGCCTCTTTGTGCACTGAGATACCCCAGGCCTAAATGCTGTGAGTAAGAGGCACCTTCATGTGGCCAAGGAGGGGACCGGCTGCAGAGCAGAGAGGGGAGCCCAAGTCTCTGTCACATCAGTGCAGCTGCAGCACTGGGGGAGGGAGGAGGCAGCGGGGGGAAGGAAGCTCATTATAACTGATAAATAGAGGGCTCCCGTTGTCAGCAATGTCATTGTATTCACCTTTTTCACAGTCCCCTCTTTCCAGCTGTGTAATTAATTAATGGAATGGAAGTGTTTAGTTTCCAGTGATCTACAGGTTGACCTTGCACCTTCCTCAGCTTGTCTGGCTTTGTTATCCATGGGCCCGTCTTTGACCAAAGTTTCTTTCTTCCTTACCACCTCTGCATCGGCCCTGTGATTGCGAGAGTGGATCCTTTCTGTTTTCCAAGTGCTCATTTTTGTAGCGCTCAGTAAAACCAAACCCCGTCTTTCTTCTTTGGTGGGATTTTACGCTGACTTTACACTAAGATGAATGTTGGCACAAGGAGCAAATCAGTGTAAGCGTGGGTCCAAAGAGGCCTAAAGTGAGAAGCACAACCACCTGATCAAACCTGGAAGATGGGATGGTCACATCATGCCATTTTAGACAGGTTGGAATTATGTAGGTGGTACAAACTCTTCTGGCTCCTTCTGCTGTTAATAGCGAGAAAGGTGTCCCCTCATTTCAGATAGCTGCCTCAGAATGGGGTGCATCTCCTCCAGAAAAGGGACCTCTCTTTACGCAAGGAGTGTGAGGAGGTTAAAGTAAATGCTTATTTTTCAGGTGGTTAAAAATGAGTAAAATCACCTCCTTGACTGAGACAAGTAGAGCGGTTCCCCTACCTCTGAGCTACATCTTCACACAGTAACGTTGCAACAAGTCACGAGAGAATTGCAATTGGTGATGGAGAATGAAACACCTGTATCCAGGGATTTTATGGCTTGAGGCAGTTACAGAACCTCTCTCCCCTTTTTTTTATCAATGGATGAATAAAATTTCACTAGCTTTACAATCAACATCAGGAGTGAAAGTCTGCATGAGCACAGTTGGTGCCCTGGCTGGTAAATCTCCCTGACAATTTTGCAAAACAGACTTAGGCTATTGATCAAATTGGCTGGAAACGATCCCTTCACCTTAGGGTCACTGGACTCCATATGACTCAGGGCAGAAGAGACCAAAAGTAGCTGTTATCAAAAGATAAGAGCAAGTTGAAGGTCTTAACCTGGCCTCTAGGGGAAGCAGTTCAGGTTATGGAGATCTCAATCAATTTAAGTTATACTGAGGATAGATTACCAGGTTCCTATCTCAAAATCCTTCTCCAGTTGTTCAGAGCTGAACATATAAGAATACAATTACTTCTTCTTCCAGTCTGATCTAAGATCTGAGGGGAAAGTTCTGAAAGACCATTACAAAATCTGTCAGTCTTTTGCTTTGCTACTTCAGTTTCCTTGTAAAATCAAATGTTCTGTTAACAAAACATTTTCCAGCCCTAATAGTTTAAAGCCTTTAGCTGTCTTAATGAAATGTAGTAACTAAATTAGGACTCTATCCCACTGCCTTGCCTTGACCAAGAGGAAATACGCCATACCTGGGAGAAGGATTTACCTAAGCAATTTGCAAGATTGTGCCCATAATTAAAGGGTCAGCCACATTATGGCTCGAATGTTCAGCTTGCAAGATTACTTAGAGGTTTTGTCTGCTATAAAATTGCCTAAGTAAAAGACCAACTTTTATAGGAACAGATTAAATGAATTAGACCAGTAGTTCCCTCAATAACTTTCTCCCTAGCATTGATTACAAGTGGGTGCTTAGGAAGAGGTGTAGAGGCAGCCAGGAACATCCCGGCCGGTGCTGGTGAACTGAGTCTCAGCCGTTCCTGACGTCAGTTCTTTGTGGCTGGGAGTGCATGGGGGTCTTTTCTCTCTCCTTTGGACTCTGTCTATATTTTGTGACCCTCAATGTGCTTGTTTCTTGTCATAGTCCCTGATTCTTGTCCTGGGAGCGACAACGGACATTCACGGATCACCTGCTCTGTGGTGCTCGCTTTCGTGGTGCTATTCAGAGTTTTACTCTGTTCCTTTCTGCATCAGCTGTGACTTTCCCAGGCTGACGAAGGGCTCATTCTGCTATAACTAGATTGTAAAGAGAAAGCTAATCTTCTAAGAAACTTCAAACAGAAAAATAAAATCTTTTTTTCTTTTTCCTGCCTGTGAGCTATGGTCTGTAGGGAAATCCAGCCCAGGAGGCAACCAGGCCATGACAAACACAAATCAGTCCACAAGAGAAAACAATCAGAACCGCAAAGCCAGTTTGTGAGACCAATTTCATTACGGTGCTGCCTTCTTTGCAGCCTGCAATTACGGAGCAATTACGGGATTTGGGGGGAAGCATCTGGCAGGAGCTTCTCTCCTACCCGCTCCATTCTCTCCCCCTGCCCTGTTCTCTGTGTCTCAGTTAGCTGTTTGTATTTCTCCTCTTCAAATGGGCATCAGCATTTCAAATGAAACTTTGGACCACCACCGTGGCAGCCTTTTAAAAGGATCCAGCGCGAGATTCCTGGGTCTCCTCTCCTCCGTCGGGGAGCAAAGGCAACCCAGAAGAGGGATATTAATGTGCAAATTAGCGCAACCTGACTGGCTCCAGATTGCTACTTAGAATTTGCATATTAATAAATGTTTTTGTGACAGCGTTTAGCAGATCAAGAAGGGCAGAGATTAAAAAAAAAGTCAACAAGATTTTTAATCTTTTCCTTACATTTTCCTCTTCTCCCACTCTCTTGCATGTATCTATATCTCTTTATAGCGTATCCATATGTGCTTAGGTTGCATATCTATAGGTCACTGCATGGTAATCTGCGTGGCTCTTGACAGATGTGAGATTTGCAGAAGGGCCCTGCATGAAGGTAGACAAACAGTTGGGAGCCGGCGGGAGCAGGCGGCTTCGCTGTGCGTGCGTTTGGCTGGGTGTATTTGATACACACAGGCACGCAGGGGTAGGAAGACGGATGCATGGAGGCACTGGACAGCCTCTCCCCCCCCCCAATCTTTTTCCAACAGGCGCTTTTATCCCATTCAGCTGAATAAATTGGGACTCTTGAAACTGTGATCTTGACAGATGTGAGCTTTTTTTCTGAGCTGCATTGGAAAAAGATAGATAGTGAAAACCTCCAGGGCATTTGGGCTTAGTGGAGCCAGTGAAGAGGGTTATTTCCAAGCATGCTGAATAATGCATCCCTCTGAATTCCTTAGTTCTCTCTTTCCGTCCTCCTTTCTGTCTTTCTCTCTGTTTTCCTTTTCTTTAAATGCTCTGAGGATGAAATGCTGAGTGCCCTCCCCGAGTTTTCCACCACCACAGCAAAGCAAAGTGCTCCCTAGGGATGGGCTTTCGGAGCGTCCCATGCGAGTGCTCAAGTGGTCAGACAAAGAGGGGAGAGAAAAGAAACACATACGTAAACAGGGCAACGTATACATAACTGCTGAATTAAAGATATATCCCCCATCTCAGTTAATTACTTGTCACATCAGTCTTAAGGAGTGAAACTGGCTGATAGCCAGACTATTTTATTTCAGGAATCTCTCTGTCAAGAACGTATGCTCAAAGAGTCTCTCACTCCTATTAGATTTGTCTTTCTAGTTTACTTTGGTGTATCTCTGATTGTGGGGAAAACAAAACAAATGCTTGAAATTGTCAACACCTTCTTTTGCTCTCTTCAGTTTCCTTTGTGCATTCCCAGGTAGAGCTTGGGTTTCCTGTTGGATGTTCAAAGGAGAAGTAGAGTTGGGAGTTGGGGTAGCCCTAATTTCAGTCTGAGTATGTGTTTAGGGGTAAAGCTAAGAAAAACAAAATTATTTTAGTGGCAAATTGAAACTGTTGCTTCACTTGGGGAGGGTGATGGGAAATTATGTAATTATTGATACTTTTTTTAATGGCCCCATTTTGCACCCCCTGCAAAGAAAATCTCTTTTTTAACAAATGCATTTTGAAAAGAAAAGCCCAACTCCCAAATACAAAGGTTTTGTTTTGGTTTTGTTTTTCCTTTGGCATTTCCACCACGCAACACTTTGTCTCTGACTGCGCTGAAATGCAATGTTTTGACATTTTCCTCTGTGAATGTCGGCCTAAGTGTCTTGCCCGAAGCCACAGAGGGATTTAAAACCACATCTCTTGAGCCTTCAGTTAGCCCTTAACCACTGGACTGTCTTTCCCCCTAGCAGCCTTTAGGAGGTTCTAAGCAGAACTGAAACCGTTGAGGACACCACGGAGAGCGACGTGGCCTTTTATGGGAGGCCTGTGAGTGCAGAGGACCCTGAGTGAGATGCGGAGGGAAAGGGGCCATCAGCGACCCCCTCCCCAGGGTTGGCATCGTCCACCTTTCCTCTCTGCTTCCACTAAAGAAAACAGAGATTTAAGAGAAGCACAACAGTGGCACACACCCCCCGGGCTACACATCAGTGAGTTTGCTGGCGAGAGCAAAGCCGCCGTGTCTGTGCAATGTTTGTGTCAGGATTATCTGACTCCCAGGCAAGGCGCAAACAAACCTGAGGTCTTCTGTCAATAGCAGAGTGTGAGCTGAGAATCCCAATGCCTTCTGAAGGAAACTTTGGGAGCTCTTCTGATGAAAAAGGGGGAAAGGAAGCTGACTGTCTCCACCTACGGGAGTTAGAGAGCGGCTGGGACACTGAGGACAGTGGGAGAGTTTCCTTGTTTTATCCAGTGCAGTTTTTAACATGCTAAGTAGCCTTCCCTGCTCCTCCCAGGAGGCCACCAAATGGTCTGATTCCTCTCATTGGCATGACTGACGCCCAAGTTTTGAGCCTCTATAGTTCCCTTCTTTAATGTCATCCCATTAGTCCTTGAAAGAATCCATTTGTGAAAATTACCCCAGACCAGCAATTCTAGATTTCTTTGTGGGTGACATTTGTGTGACAGGGCTCTAGCATCTCATCACATCTATCCTGAAAGCCAGAATTTTGTTTTCAGCTGTCTGTCTTCTTCATTCCAGGGCCTGCTTTCTTCCTCTCCTCCCCTCAGGTCTTCTGGCTTCCCTGTACACACAAGTTCCCTGTCCCCAACTGTGGTGGCCTCCAGAAGGCAGAGGATGTGCTTTTCTCTTGGGTCAATGCAGAGTTTTCTCAGCCAACCTCGTTGATTCCGTCTGAGCCACACTTGGTCACAGAGAGCAGCAAAGGGGACTCTAGTAGGACGGGACATCAGGAAATCTTTTCCCCATCTCCCTGGAAGGTCCTGGGAATGGAAACCTCTTCCAGTGCCACTCTTAGCAGCAGCTTTTCCTCCAGTGCAGCTGGGAAAAGAAGTACATGGGCTGGTGTGTGTGTCTTGTTAGAGGCTGGTTGCCTCCATCCCATTCACGTTGATATTTTGGTCAGTGCCACATACATAGAAGCTGTTGTGTTGTGCGTGACCACAGATGATGCCTGTGGCTGTGGCCAGTAGTGGATGCTGTTAATGCTCCAAGTGAGGGCAGGCACACTGGAAATCCCCCCAAATCTGATTGTGAGAATCAGGTAACAGGCACCAATGATGCCCTGAGCTCCTCCTGGGCTTGAAGACCAGTGACAACCTTGTAGTTGCCCATAATGGGTAGGTCACAGCTCTATTCTAAAGCCCTGGGGTGTGGGCAGCACGGAGCTGCCCTGCTTCCCTGCAGACCTTCTCAATGTTCAGGACATCACCAGGGAGATAACATGAAAAAGCTCAGAATTTGAAGGCCATGGACCACCCCTGGCACCCTGTGCTGATGCACCACTCCTGCAGCCTTGTCCAACAGTGTAATATAAATATAAATCCCCAAGAGAAAGCTCACTGTTTTTGTTCCAGCTGCCCTACACCAGCCCATCTTCCTCCTCAGCACCCCCCCACACACAAAAACATCTTCAAATCTCGGAGCAAAGCCCTTTCTTTCAGCACATGCTTCTCCCTTGGGGGTGGCTTGGCAGAAGAGCGAGCGCGTGCAGCGTGTGTGACAGACATCAGCTACGTCACTTCTGTGTGCCTGAGAGGTGCTTAAGTGCTGGGGACAAAAATAACCTTCCTTTGTGCAGGGGAAAGAATAAAAGCTGGTTTCCAGTGTCATCCAGTCTCGCTCCTCTCTCTCTTTACCCTGTCTTTGTGGATTGTGCAGTGTCTAATATAAAGAGGTGCACATACTTCAGCTTCTTCTCAAAGGAGCTTTAGGAAGGTTTCCTCCACTCAACTGTCTGCTCTCATAAACTTCTTAGCAATGTAATGTCTTTTTTGTCTCAGAGAATTTTCCTTCTCTCACTCTAGCAGATTTGGTTAAAACTGCGCAATGTCTTAAAAAAAAAACAATATTGGCAGAGAAAGAATGAGACAAGGAAAGAAATATTAAGCAGAACGTCATGATGCAGGGCCTGCTTCCTTAGGAAAACTGGATAGAATAGGATATGATTCCTGCTGGTTCTGTGCTGGGCTTGTCCAGGGTCTCTGCTCATAGAGAGGGCAGGTGGCAGAGGTGGCCCTGGGAAGTGGCCGTGGTGCCTCCTGCACAGCTTCATTCGGCCTGCATGGTCTGAAGGCAACATCACAAAGTCGCATAGTCTTTTTCTTCAGTTAAGTCTTTCCTCTTAGGTTTTCCAAATCCTAGTGTGTCAATTCTCCTGCTTAGAGTACGCTCTTGATGAGCAATGGGAACCACTGCACTCATTTTATTCCTTTCATCTCCGATTGCGCGTGAATGCGGCAGGAGGGAGGGGGCCGTGCGAAGAGGCCAGGCGGGGCCATCTATAAAAGGAACAACTGTATAATCCTGATTCCCACCTTGCCCAACCCCACTCTCACCTCTTTTTGTCTCCCTCCATCCTCACACCAGCAGCTTCTCCTTCTCGCCTCTCCCTCGTGTTCGTCAATAAATATTCAATTAATGTTTTCCTCTGATAAAGATCTATGGGTGTCAGATAAGAACATCTTCCCAGGATGAATGGTGCTGCTAAGTCTTGCGGCTAATTCTATGCAGATGCACAAAGTCTGCTGGAAGTGACTTTACAAAATGGAGTGCTCGGGCATCCCTGCTTTATTTTTTAATGCAGATGAGAATTTAAAAGCTTGTGTTTTCTACAATTAATTTTAGGTACTATTCTTTTCAATTATTTATGTTCCCTGAATGATAAATGGGCCAGGGAAGGAGGCAAAAAGTGGGAATCTTGGGAAGAATACTTTTTCTTATTATTTATTTATTTTTTAGACTGGAATATAAGCTGCTCTGATAATTAAGAGAATCTTGGCCCTGGATGTGCTGATTTTTCTATGGATTTATTTAAAACCTCTTTAATATTCCACTTGCAAAGGGGAGTGTGTAGCACTTATTTTGCAAAACAACAGTGGAAAGCACAAGTCTGTGCCTGGTGTAAATGCACACGCTTCGTGGGTCTAGCTGAACTCTTCTCACATATGTCCGTGTGGATCTTGCTCTAGGAGAAAGCTCCATTCAGTTGGAATCAGGCTTATTTAAAGCCAGGAAGACAGCACTTTGCAGAGTCGCAGGTGGGAAGGGAGGGCTGTGTTGTCTGCCTGCCTGCAGCTTCTTTGGGCAGCCCTGAAGAGAAGTACGAATGTGCCGAGGAAAACCAACCTTCCTCAGCAAAGCAGCACTGGCCTGAATCCGAGGGCGCCGGAAACCTCTGGAGAGCGAGCCTGACTTTCCAGGCCATTTCCGAGGGCTTTGCAGAAGCAACAGGATGGCACCTGGGGCCTCTGAGAAATTGATTCTAAAGATGTATGGGGGTTATTTTGGAGCAGAAGGGAGGAGACCCCATTAAAATAGCACCAAAATGGAAAGGAAATGGAA
Source organism: Nothura maculosa (assembly GCA_032353885.1). NCBI lineage: Eukaryota > Metazoa > Chordata > Aves > Tinamiformes > Tinamidae > Nothura > Nothura maculosa. The sequence goes on from JAUBOD010000950.1 coordinate 1,304,656, forward strand.
CAAATGGAGGGGTGTTAGGCGGAGGGTTGTTTGAAGTGAGACATTTTCCTTCAGATATTGATTGTTTTTTATACCATACTTAACCTATATCAGATCCTTAAAAAATGAACAAAACCATCTTCCCCCCCCACACCCCCCCAAAAAAAAAAATCTAAGGAGTTATTTTAGGACTGACGATAATGGCCAGGATTTTCCTTCCGCACATCCTGCTCCCCAAAATAGTAATGCTTGCTCGTAAGAGAGACATCTTGGCAGTAATGGATATTATTTTCTTTCAAGTTCATTTTTAAGGTTAAATTTAGAAGGTTTGTGAAGGTTTTTTTTTTCTTTTTTTCCTCTGCTTTCTAAATTTATTTTAGCACAAAAGAGATGCGTTGGAAAGAAAATTGAAAGAAAACAATGGAGACAAAATTCAGTGTTGGAAAAGTTTAGATATAGAGCCAGTTGAAAAATTGCCAGTTTTCAGAGAAAAAAATCACTCTCTTTAGAATTTCGAAACAATTGTGTAAATATATTTTTATTCAATGGCATCCTGTTATGCCTTCTTCATCCTCCTAGGAGGGCAAGGCTTCGAGAAACCTCACTCTGAGAAGACCTGGTAATCAGCTTGGTCAATGCTAAAAAAATTGGACGTTGTGAAGCTTATGCTGGGGAAAATCAGCCAGCAGTTGAGAGCCCTGATGAAATTATTGAACTGGCTCGTCCTTCTCCGGGTGAATCCACAGGAGCTGTTTCTGTAGGGAAAGCCACGTGCCAGGCATGGGCCATGGCCTCAGACCTGCCTGAAATGTGGCCTTTTATATGCCCAGAAGAGTTGTTTCAGAGGGGAAAAAAAATGTGATCCTGAGACTACTTATGGAAGAAATGTTGTTTTTGTCATGGAGGCTGTTAGATTAGTTCAGCTTCCGTAATCTATTTATTGCCTTTAATGGGAGCATCATTAAGTGAATGAGTTACTTTCTGCAAATATGATGGGGTGGATCTGCACTGCTGGCACCAACCTGTTCCCTTCTGAACCACAGTCACGTATCCATCTCATCTTCTGTCTGCAGAGAAGGAACTGTTGGGATGTAGAGGAAGAGGAATGATTTCTTATCCAGTGTAGATGTGTCCGATCATTGGAAGATACCAGCTGGAAAGAAACTGGTGTCTTTCTTTCCACATTTTCCTCCTTTCGGAGCCCACCTGCACAGTTGTCAGTTCAGTTTGTGAGTTTGATGTTGAGGAAGACTTGAAAGAAAGAAATTAATCTGCGTTTTGGGGTTCATATTTTATCGTGGAAATTGAAACATGCTAAAAAAGGGCTCTGTTTTCTGCTTGTCCCAGGAGCTGAGAAGGAATGAATGTCATGGCAATGCCCAAAGACCTCATGTTCTTTGAAGGCACTGTCATTTTTCTAGTAAAATAATAATCTGGCAGATTAAAAAGTCATAAAACAACTTTGAAGCTTTTTTTTCAGTAAATATTTTAAATTTTAAGATAAAGGAGACTCCAGATCTCAAGCGAACCTGGACAACACCTTAGACCTAAATATAGCACTCAAATGATTTTTGACACTCATTTTTTCCTTTTCTCTAGGTTTTCTTTCTCTTTGTTGTTTGTGTCTTTTTTTTTTTTTAATGTGCAGATACATATATTTTCATTATTATGTTCCTCTGGTTAGAAGGGATGAGAAAATATCCACCTCCTGGAAACTGGTTTGACCCAACACAGTTGCTAGGTGATTAGATGTTTTGATGATGAGAAAACATATACACTGTCAGGGAAAGCAGCATCCAAAACGCAGCACGGGCAGGTGTGAAAATTCGTGGGTGAAGAGCCTCTAATTTTATTCTCGTCATCTTTTTTGAGAGACTGTGGCTTTCGAGCTTGCCTGGATCCCAGCTAGGCCTGGCTGCTGTTATTTTTAAATGAGAGGTGCTGCCCAAAACCCTCCAAATTTGTTGGGCTAAAACTATCAAGAGCTACTGCAGCTGCTGTGGTTCACCCAAAGGAAATGAGGTTAGAAATGTGATTGTGTTCTCAGTTCACGCCATCTTTTGGGCAGGTCCTTGTGGAGTCAGAACCCTTGGGATTCATGTCGGGCCTCCTGAGGGGATGAGGTGACGTGTGTGACTTGGCAATCTTATCTCAGATCCAGGAACAGGGGCTGAAAAGTTTCCATTGTAATTTTGTTGTCTCCACATGCACTTTGTGTGGCTGCTTCACTGCGTAGGAGGTAGGAAGCCTGAGGCGGGAGGAGCCCTGCACAGGAGCTCTCCTGTTCTGCGGAGCCGCAACAGGCGGAGCAGTGGACACAGCTCTTTCCTGGATGTGGCAAAAGGTTTCTTTCAGCCCCTAATTTGCAGTGTCAGAGTAACCCATTATCAAGACGATTAAATTTAAAGAGACTGCAGTAAATGCTAGCATACAGAAGACATCAAGCATCATTAAAATGTAATTGGAAGCAAAGCTTAATGAGGTAAAAGGAAAAAAAAA
>JAUBOD010000950.1:1325166-1349227 GCA_032353885.1 Nothura maculosa
AGGAAGTGAGATATCTCCATAATGTGCAAATAATGAGAGGCCAATTATGCCTGAGGAAGGAGGGCAGGGGATAGGGGTCTGATGAATAGTAAGCAAGACTGACTTCCATGGAAATCAGGCCGAGAGCTGCTTTCAGCTTTAGAAGTTATTAACTGGCGCTGCTGACTGCGGCCAGGCCGCCCTGCGCCAGTGCCAAGCGGCGCAGGCGGCAGCTGCCGTTCAGGGACAAGGACCTGGGCGGGGGGAAGCGGCCTGAGGCCCCTCCGAGTGCAGCGGGAAGCGGCCTGAGGGTGTTGGAGCTCCGGGCGCTGCCCTGCTCTCAGATTCCCCCCTGCTCTCAGGTTCACCGTGGCTGCGGCTGAGCTGGATCCTTCCTGCTCTCTCAGGCGCCTTCACAGAGCTCCCGAATCAGGCAGTGGTGTTGGGAGCTGGCACTTTGGTAGAAAAGGGATCAAGGCCACGGCGTAAGATCTGGCACCAGCCTGCAGTTATCCTCCCTCTTCAATTCTCCATGTCATCTCTGGCTCGGCTTGAGGCTGGGCCAGGCTGCCTCGGACAACTCGTGGCCTTGGGTTGGCCAGTGCCGTGGGCAAAGTTCTCATCTGCTGCACTAGGAGAGCTCCAAGTAGCTCCGTGACATGTCTTCTCATTTCAAGCCAGACAACTGGTGTTAAAAAAACTCTGCCTGTTGATGCTGGAGTGTGAACCTGTCCTCAAATCATGAGGCTGTTGGGAAAAAAAAATACTACCTATGTCCTTGAGCTTATCTTTTTTTATCCTTCTCTCTGCAAAAGGGAAAGCTCCTTCTAGCTATGTGTGAATCTCCAGCCAACTAAAACCTTTGTCTCCAATTTACAATCCTAGGCACATGCTTTGTTTCAGGTGTATTTAGGTATGGGTGAATATGTATGCTTAGCATATGCATATGTATACATATATACAGCTCCGTGAACATGCAAAATTGGAAATACATGTATGCAAAAATGTTCTGAGGCATAAAGCTTAGAAGGCTTCATGATTTTACCTGCTAATTTCAGAGAAAACATTAAGAAGAATAGGTACATAAAAGCGAATGGGTCTTGTACTTGAAAATGGAAGTGGAAGTTGTTTCTCTGTGACGTAGCAGTGCTGATTCTCATCTGAGACATGAAACAGGAGGCCTAATGAACTCCTAATAAAAGTAATGACAATAATAGAAGGGAAATTAATTAACTACATGGAAATGAAAGGATGCCTGTTATATTCAGATTTTGTGGCATTTATGTCATGAAGTGCTGCAGTGCCTCTGGAGAGGTGAGCCCTGCACTGGGTCCCAGGTGAGAATGGTCCTGGCTTCCGCCTTGCACCCTCCTGTGCTGATTCCCCAAATCCCAGAGGATTGCTCTGGATTTTCAGCAGTCCCCCTCCCTGCCAAGCAGGGCCTGTGGATTTGTCTGCTTGCCTTTAAGCCAGGTGCAATAAAACAACCTATTCCCTGCTGTGGTAGGACTCAGATGTGGGTCTGTATTCAGACAAGCCAAACAGAAAAGGAGTTTTCAGTCTCTGAGAACACCTCTGCCGTACCCAACATTGTACGTTTAAGTAGCACTGTAGTAACAATCTCTTACGTGTACCCAAGTGAAATCACAGTTAAAAAGTACATTTCTATTTGAAAGATTTTTGTAAGCGGCTACGTACTCAAAATGCTAGTTAAGAATCCCCAAAGGCTCTTTCCAAAGCAGCCCTCGTAGCACAAGAGGACAACAGCCTTTGCTTTCCAAAGTCTGGCTGCCCAGGGTTGCCCAGCAGAACTTAACACATTGACCTAGTATCCTGGTTCAGTTTGAATCACAGTATTAAGCTCTTAGGGAGTGTGGCAGGCTTAAACTGTGGCCACAGTCGCCCACATTCTGTCTGTTTCATTTTCTGAAACTTGGGATAACTAACTTTATGATAGTGATGTTGAGTAGCCATTAATTCTCATTTCTTTCAGCTATTCCTCAACTCCAGCTTATGAGTTCTTCAATAAAAATCTCCCAAAGTTACCTTGGCGACTCATACGTTTGCCAAGCTGACAGATTTATGACAGTTACATATATAAATATTTATATGCTGCGGCAATGCAATTTTTAAAGGCAGATATACAGCCGCTCGCCGAGCCTTGCAGACAGGGCGGACGCAGGCGCGCGAGGTGCCGTCGCCGAGCGCACGGCCGCGTGTGGCGGGCGCTGCCGGCGCGCTGGGGAGCGCCCGCCTTCCGGCAGGGCCACCACACACTGCGTCCCCCCACGCTGCTCGCTCCAGCTGCCACGTGCCCACACGCCTGGGAATTCCTCAGACGCGGCCCTGAATCCCCTGGCCTGTGGCTGGCCAAGGCGGAGCGGGAGTGTGTCTCTCGTGGGAGTGGATGTGGTGCTTGACACTTGCATGTTCCTCTGAAAACGGGCTCTTCTGCACAGGCACATTCCCATTTCTCAAGCAAGTGAGGCGTCGGATATGAAAGAACCTCCTGTTCCACAACCCCAAATTCAGCTGTATCTGCATGACTCTCTGTGGATACAGAAATGCAGATGTTGCATCCATCCCGGAGGAATTAGCATAGGAAATAATTCCCCTGATTTTTCCCCTGACACATAGACAAGCAACTTCGTTCTCCTTAGACCTGACTGAACCTCTTTGTGTGCACTGCCCTAGGCTGGTGACCAGAGCACATCCTTGGCCTATAAATTCTGGTGATGAGTTCAGCTGTTTTATTGTCTGGCAGAATAGATGGAGATGATACAAAGTCCAAAGGAAAAAAGAGGAGGGGGCTGAAGGGTGGGGAGTCATTTATATGTAAACGACACAGCAATTTATTGGAGAAGCCAGGGATCTTTTATTTTTGTAAGGCTGAGGGCTGGCGTTATCAGCATGCCATTAACCCAAAACGTGCTCCAAAGGTACCATTTTATGAGCTTCATCTTCCCTTCCTTTGTCTGAAAGTCTAAATATAAAACCACTTTTTTTCCCTTTCCCTTCTCTTGCTTCAAAAATAGAACTGGGATGAAGTCCTCCTCCGCCCCTGCTTTTGATGGGGAAATCTCAGTGTCTGTTTAGATTTCGCTTATACATTAATAAAACATTACAGGGAAGTAGTGGGAGAGAGACCAAAACCCTTGACTGTGATAACAAAATACCCTTCTGTTCTGCCGTTTCCACTTGAATTCATGTTTGCTTCTTCCCGTCTCCAAGAACTTTGGCTTAGTGTGGGATGGGAGATGTAGGGAGAGGATTTTAAATAGTCCTGGAGAGGGTGTGGATGGTGCCCCCAAGCCCTGCAGCCGCTATGGGAGAACTGGGGTGACCCAGACTTCAGGAGAGCCGCTGCTTGGGTCAGGTGCCATATCCATCCTATCCATGCAGGACACCAGGGACACCAGAGACAGCACAGTGACCGAAGGGGACGAGTCCTTAAATGAGCTCCCAGCCCTGGTTCCTGGGGTTACCGCAGGCTGGAGACCTGGAGCGCTATCCTGCAAGGTGGAGTCTGACTTTGGCAGCTGCAAAATGAGGTTCTCCAGGTGGAAGGAACGGGATATAAACGTTACTGAATTAGACAGCAAACGCGTGGCTTTTTGCAGAGCTATAGGGATATGAGTTTGCAAAGTGAAGAAACCAGTGGCTTTAAAATTTTTTACTCCTTAGGACTTGAATTGGCTATCCAAAACTGCAAATCAAATCCTAACAATGTCTGTCTCAGAATACCCATCTTTAAAATGGAGATATCTTTGTTTTCAAAAGAAGCCTCTGGAGCTCACTTTCCCACTGCAAACTTCCTGCTTTCCATTCTGCAGACATGGGGAGTGCTGGTAAAAAGTGCTACTCACTATCCTGACTACAGGCAAAGGACTTTCCTAGCACGGCAGCAAGTTCAATTATATCTGGTTAATTCTCAGCCCAACCTAAATCCGTAGGGTGAGATCTCTACAACACCAGCGTTATGCATTAGTGCTCTTGCCTTTTCAGCTGTATGCATCCTTCCAAATGACAGAGTACTTACAGCTCCCATGGCCAAAACTGCTTGTGCCAGATGATCAAAACTTTCGTGGTATTTTCAGCTTGCCTGTAGTTTCAAGGGCTCCAGGTGTGCAGAGCCAACTTCTCCGGCGCAGTCTCTGGAAGGTCTGCAGTTCATTCATTAGTCTTCTGATTTGTTTCCCAGCTCTGAAGCACAGACTTTCTTAGGATCTCATCCAAAACCCTTTAATTCCAAGGAAAGGCTTCAATAGCCATGGTTTTGTACTCTCTGCCCAGAAATCTAAATAAGCTTTCTGGTCTTCCTTCCTAATCTGTGAAACTACAGATAAGTGTCACATTATATCCCTCCTTTTATTTTCTCCTTCCCTTTTTCAGTAGGGATGGCCAGATTCATCACTTGTGTTTTCCATTACTGCAGTGCCATACAGTGTATATATAAGTTTGTGTGTGTGTGTGAATATGTATCTATATATGTAAATATAGGGATGTTCCTATATATATGTGTGTGTGTGTGTGTGTGTGTGTGTGTACATGTCACAGAGTTATGGTTCCACTGCTAACTGCCTAACTCCATGGTAAGGAATAGCTTTACAAATTTACTTCTACTTCATATTAACCGGGAGGCATTAATAAAGCTACAAGCCACGCTAGTGTGTTCCAATCTAGGAACAGGGCCATGTCTGAATAGTTTGTTGGAAGTCACCGTTAGGAACATTCCCATCTTAAATCACTTTCTAGGAATTAAAAAAGATCATGTACTGTAAGTGCCCACTGTGCTTTTGAGGTAGGAAATTAAGGAAGGACAATAAATCTGCTGAATAGGGGCTATTGTTTCTTGTCTGCTTTTTCCTCAGGATAGTGAATCTTAAAATATACAGCCATGTTTGCTGAGTCTGTTTGTGTGTGTGTGCAGAGCCATTTTGAAGTAGGAGCAGGAGTACGTAGAATCCTTTAGGAATTTACTGTAAGTCAGTAATGGATTTTGCTTGTTTTCAGGCCTGGTTTTAAAACGTCTTGTAAAAAAATAATATCCCCAATGCATATTGTGCAGGAATTAATGCGGAACAAGAGCGAAATTACTCTGCCTCTTATGCATTAAAAAATCCCAGTGACACTAAGTTCAAAACATTACAAAAATGTGTTTTCCCCTCCTTCTCTCTCGCTTGCTCTCTCTAATATTTTAGCAACTCAGTATAATTCTTGATTATTGTGCTGTTTGATGTATAGGAAAGGGGACCTTGAACATGGCATAAGTGCTTCTAGAATAGCTCTGAGATATGTGATCTGCAATGCATAATATTGCGTAAGTCCAGTAGAGCAGAATGTGTGTGAGTCTTGAGCTGGGGCAGGCTTTGCGATGGGGAGGATTTAGCCCAGGGATCTGCCAGAAGTTTGTATCGGTGCTGCACCCTCCCCCTGCAAGGAGGTTTGTGGAACCCCCTTCTTTGTATCTCGGGAAGAATTTTGCCATTAAAAAGTTTAAAATCTTCCTCCTTTGTAATGATGCAGCTGCATTATGCAAAATAAGGGACCTGTAGTTATAAAAAGCATTTATTTCTAAAAGTATTGAAACTCTATACAAGACTATATTATACAAATATAGGCACACACACACTCACCAACAGAAATTGCAGTTAGCAATCCACATCATTTTGCTCTTTTCTTAATTAGCCTAATTTTCGTGTCTGTATGTTTCTGGATTTGAAATGGAGAATAAGACAATATTGGGAAATTAAGACCCAAATCCTCCTCCCTGACCGTGGCTAATGCTCATGGGCAGCATCCAGCTACAGGCTGGTGGTGTTCCTTGTGGAGCTTGGGCCAGATGACATCCTTTCAATCGAAATGACTCTCAATGTGCTTTCCGACCCAGAGGAAGGACATTGCAAGAGCTCCAGCCCTGGGTTTGGGGATCAGCGCGCTCCTCCTGGACACAGCCTGAGCTGGCAGCCATCCAGCAGGGCAAGTCCAGTGGAAGAATCAGATGTGATTTTCTTTGGAAAATCTTCCCTCCCTGTTCATTGTTGTCCTTGGTCTCCAGAGGTCTAAGCTTCATCCTTGCTCTGTTAGTGATTTACAGTGAGCCCTTGTGCAAAGCTCTTGTAGGTGCCTTGTGGAAGATGTTTTCTCATCTCTACTTCACTTTCTCCATCTGTGAATAGGGCCTAGGAGCGATGGCAGCTTTGAGATGACCTGCTGGAAAGTATGAGACAACTATATAGGGTCTAGGGAGTATTAGGAAAGATGTTGGGCAAGAGTTACTTTTATTAGGAAATAACATTATCAAGACTTCAAAAACTGGGCCCTTGTCACCAACAAGATTCCCAGAAGATCTCCTTTCTGTACACATGAATCTTTGATTTCCATCATGCAGCTGTAATTTATCTCCTAGAAATACTGGAATTGTGTTAAGCAAACACAGCAGCCACTTGATGTTTCTGTGGGAGACGGTGTTTAGAGTGGGAGGATGACCAGAGGAAAACAGATTAAGTTAAGCAAGGAAAAATTGGAGTGAACATCAGGAGAAATATCTTCCTTGGCCTGATGGCCTGTGACGACCATTTCGTAATCCAAGTGAGACACTGGAGGGTGCGTGCTGTTTTGGAACAGAATAACATACCAGAAAAGATATTTTTGCTTCTATTTACTGGACTTGCTAGTACATTGTGATCTGGTCTGGCTTGAATTACGCAGCCTAATTAAACCAGGCTCTGATTTAATGGGCTAGATACACAGAACATTTAGGTACACAAATGCTGGTATAAGCTTTGCACACAGAGGCATTAATTTGCATGCCCAGTTACAGGAGTTCTGCACAGAAATTGGTTAATTGCACCAATTGAATAGCTGATTGGGCATAATACCCTACACAATAGCCTGATTTGCATATGCATTGACGCAGCCTTGCATGTATAGTTATGTGTGCAATGGTGCTCACATTTTGTATATATAAGAGTGCATGTAAATTGCTGGCAAATCTGTCCCAGTAGATCCCTTCCATCTCTACCTTAGATCATCCTCTTTGCTAAGTAATAGATCACCCCGTTCTGATACTAAAATGTGCCAGCTTCGAGAGTGAATATCAATTAAAGGAGTAAATAAAACGCTACCAGAGGTGTATTTTTGTATTTTACCTGAAAATCTCCTTTTCAGGAGCTATCGTAAGTAAAACTAGATTGTTTTAGGGCCCTTTTCTGGCTGTGAAAGGAAGCTTGTTCTTTCAATAATTCATGTATTTATTAGCCCCTTTTCACACACATTTGTTTATCAAACTGTAAACCTGGTCGAATTCCATATAAGGCACATTCATGCTGTTCCCTCTAAATTCCATAGGATATGGGTTTAATTGAGGTCAAGGCCTCACAGTATTGGGAGCTATTGAACTGATGATATACACCTCAAGGCAAGGATCTGGTTTGAGGCAATTATATTGTCCAGTAAGCAAGTTCCGAGCTGCAGGCTCCCAAGAAAGTCAATATTATTTTTCTTGAAGCAGCAAAAACTTCTCAGTTCATCTTTACTTTGTTTTCTTTTTTCTTTTTAGTTTTTTTTTTTGATAGGGCAACTGAGGCACAGAAAACAAAATTCTCCTAGAAATAGCTAATAACTAAACCACATCTGCCAGGGTATTGTTTCATTGGTCTCTCTCCTAGCTCTCTTCCTCTAGAGTTGTGTGAAACTTGGGACTCGGTACCACAGTGTACAGGACGCTCTAGAAACTTGGACCTCTTTGCTCCCCACTCTGGACTGGGCATATGAGGCTATAGGAGAGTCCTGAGGGAAAAAAGAAAAAAGCTTTTGCACAAGTAATTCCAAATTCTAAAATTCTGAAGTACTTCATGGAGTACTTTAGTTTCCAGTGTACAAATTGTTGGCTTTGAAGGCTCTGGTTCTTATTCTCTATTCCACTGTTTAAGAATGGGAGATCATGTAGAAGTGGAAGGATAGGATTAAATCCATCTTTTCATTTCCAGTTTCTTAGCACCAGGCTGGAATATGCCTGCAGAGCCAAGCTCAAGTTGGTTCTAACTTAGATTCTGCTTCTGATACCTCCAGCAGGAACTGCTGGCAGAGCCGTTATCTCCATATTATGTTTGTCCTTCGGGCAGAGGGCTGTGGGATTTCTCCGACAGGGATTTCCACCCATCGTAAAGTTATTTCAAGCTGTCAGAGTAGATCAATAAGATCAGCAGGAGTTGGACCCAATGGACTTAACTACAGTGAAAATGAGACCACAGTCATTATGAGCAGAATGTGCTCATTGAGGGGGGCTGATGGTCTTAACGTGGAAAATATTAATCTGCATGTTAAAATGCAAAAGCTTCCAAGCCAGGAGCTTCCCAGGTTAGCTAGCGAGGGGCACACTTCTGGTGGCTGAAGGATAAGCTCCTTCCCTACGAAGCAGTGGATTATTTTAACAGAGTTTAAATTGAATTCAGGTATCTCTGAGCCTAGACTTGTTATGGAAGGTAAAGGTAAAAATCCGGATGAAATTTGAAGGTAGTCCACAAGGCAGAAAAAGAAAAACTGCTTTCAGAGAGCAGTAGCTGAAGTGGACATTGATACTTCACCAGTAGCTGAGATAGATACGTACAAGTTAGTGTTAGATAACAGACAAATGTAAAAGAAGTGAAAATAAACTGGGGCCCACACTCTTAAACAGGCAGATCTAGTCTAAATGGAAACCTGAGTCACCATGGGGAAGGAGCATCTCTGTAAGCATTTGTATGGTCAGAAAAGGGAAAGGAGGGAGCCCCCCTTTTTCACTGGAGCTCATAAATCCTACAGCAGGAATCAGCATTTCCCACTGTATTTGTTATGTTGCCTCTCCTGAAAAGCAAGTCTACCTCAGCAGCAGCTTGCTGTCCCACAAAAAGTCAGCCCCTGCCATCTGAGTGCATGTGTTTGAATAATGAATCCGGGGAGCAAGGGAGGAAGAATTCACAGCAAAGCCTACCTGGCTTTCCTACATCCCAGACCGCAGAGTTCAGGCTAAGTCAAGAGTTTTGAGAAGCTCAGGTAAAGAAAGAAGAAGTGGAAAGCTTCACTGTTGGCACTTGTGCTGCCTATATGTACAGAGTGCTGCCTATATGTACTTGTGCTGCCTATATGTACAGAGAAGTCAGCTCGCAGCAGGAGACTGACAGCTTTTCAAATCCCTTCGAAGAAACTGAAGGTGCTTTGCAGGATTTGGTGTTTTTGCCATTATGGTCTTCTCTGTTTCGCTGTGTGTTTTGTTGTTTCCAGCAAATAGCAATTTTCCTTTGAGTAGTGCTGTAGTAATAAGAAAGATTATTCTTGATGGTCAAGCTATCAACTAATGCAAACGCAGTAGGAGTATTTCCATCAAGAAAACAGAAAAAAAAGAAACACCTTCATCTCCCCAGATAACGTCATACGTGATGAATGCATCTCTTGATCACATAAAAGTGTTTCATTCATGTAAAATTACAAAGGCATGAAAATGAGCAGGATTCCTTTTGAAGTCAAGACAGTTGGGGTCATCTTGGTGGTCATTTCTCAGAGAGGTAATCATGGGCTTATTAATAATGAACTGAGAACTTGGAAAAAAAATTATGCTTATTTGTATATGTTGACATGGTTTTTTTTTTTTGTTTGTTTTTTTTTTCATCTTTTAAGAGAAACAGCCTAAGACACTCAGAGCGTGCAATGCATTCCAGTAGCTAGAAGCAGTGGTGTCTATCGAGGTAGCCCTAAAGTCCCTTTCCATTCAAATAAATTCTTGTTTCTGAATCTTCTGCTCTGATCACCAGAATATCACCCAGACATTGGATTATTGAGACCTCAGTCTATTCTCTGCATGGCTGCAGAAAGGACTTTGTTTTTAGTGTAAAACAGCTCAGTTTGGCACAAGTGATGTCAAGGTGAGGGCTGGTTTAAGGGAGTTCTAGGACATACTGTGCTAATTGGAGGTGTGCAGGGCACGTGGGAATACTCATTCATTGAAAAGAGGTTTTTCAGAATATGGGCATCTGCTCTCACTTGGTTTTGTTTGAGGAACCTACTTTAAACTGTGACAGAGAGTTCAGAAAATATAAAACAGAGTCTGGTTTGTACTCGGAAGGTTATCCTTGCACTAGGAAGAAGTATCTTAGACCCAAGTTTTCCAGTAACAGTACAGTGATCTGAGTGAGAGTGATTGATGAAAGTACCTAAGCTTGTTCAAGCTTTTTCTGGGGGAAGTCTTCAAAGACACTCAACAATCCGTATTCATTAAGTATGGAATCGGTAGGTATAATGGAAGCAGTTCTGTGATTTCAGTGCCTAAAATGAGCAAAAGAGATTCCACACTAATTGGGAAAGTTTTAGAGACCACTTCAGAGCTTCCTTTGAGAGCTGGTGAGGTGGTGCAGGAGCCCTGTGTCTCATGCCCTCTCTTTTTCCTTCTATTAAAGATACACAATCTTTCCATTCTAAAGAGAAAATTGAACCCGGGGGGGAAATCCATCTGTCCTAACCTTGAAATCCAAAATACAGACACCTGAGTCTGGACAAGTTACTCTTGACTCCCTTTATAGTCAGTGGAGAGAAATGGGCATCTCCAGAGAATGATTCATCACTTCCTAAGATAAACATCTCAGATAGCACAGATGATTTTTTTTTCCAGGGGACACTTGTTTCTCTTCATCGACTACAAAATAAGCCCCGACTGACTGCAAATGTCTTAGTGTATGTGAAACTTTCTAAGTCTAAGCTTCCCGAAGAGTCCAAAGTCTCACCACCTCCCACCTTAGCTACTAGATCTTGTGTATTTTAATCTTCTCCATCAGCCACCCATCCCCAAATAATGCCATCATCTATGCCTGGCAGAAGATTTCAAGTGAGATAACCTGTATGTTCACTGAATCATATTAAAAAAAAGTCTCACCCGCCAACACAGCACTTCTGAAAAGTCTGAGTGGCAGATGGCCTTAGATGGACTATCATACTGGACGATTATGTAAAGAGTAATTCAAGTTTATGTGTGTGTGTGTGTATATATATATATATATATGTATATATATAAAACAGTGCTTGTGACAATACAACGTGTATGTGTATGGGAAGAATAGGTGAACTTTACCATTTCATGCAAGCATTGTGTGCTACAGTAAATATCAGAGATAATGATATTGACTTTAAGGTATTACAGCCTCAAATGTCAATCCTATTCTATCTAACACTCCCTTGGATTTGATTTACATCTCTTCCTCCCACTCCAGAAGTTGCCAAAGGAGGATGTTGGCAAGAAGAACTTCCATATAGACATGCAATGTCTCCCATTTCCTCTTTTGGGATTTCTTTGTGTTGTAGGTTTCTCTCTAGGGCTTAAGAACTAACTCAACAGTCCTCTGCTTTAATTCGGATTGTAAATAAGTGGGCTCCAGGCTCAGGGGTGAATAAAATGGATGAAATACCAGCAGCCTCCAAAGGGAGGTCTCTTGCCAAAGATGCTGCTGCCGAATCGAAAGGTCAAACAAGTATTAGCGGTAGTTTCAGCAGAAATGAAACCAGCCCAAAGAACCAAAGAGCTCATAAGAATAACATTTAAAGAGCACTTCTCAGTCCTTTACAAGCATTACCTAAGTAATCCTCATAGCACCTTGGTGGTATAGGAAGGAGTATTATTGCAGCATCGCTACTGAAGTTTAGCACTAACATGTTCTTTACAGCCAAATCTGCAACAGAAATCTCACCATATAAAGTCAAAGGCACATTTTTTTCTGGGGAGAGGAATTCCTTGTGGTTCACTTTTCCCAAGATCTCACGAGGAGCCAGTAGCAGAGAACTCCCCTAGTTGTATTTTTCAGAATGTTAGACCCAATTGGTTACTTGAATTAAAATACTTTTCTTCCAGCTATTTCTTCCAACACTTTCACCCCTCTGCTCGGTGGTAAAGCTTAGCACATTTCTCTTAACTCTCCTTTGTGTTTATATGCAAAGGAAGACACCTAGATATCTCTGTGGCTTTCGGAGCAGGAAGAATGGTTTAACTAAGTGGAGACTACTTCTGTATTCAAAGTTACTCTTATGCTTTAGTACCTTGAATCAGGATCTCAAGGATGAAGGTACTGCAAAATTACAGTTTTCCTAAAGGACAATTAACAAGCCAAAGAATAAATATACAGACTTGAAGGGGAAAAAATGCCAATGACGGAGGGAATTATTTCAGATGGTCCACGGGGATAGAAGAGTAATGGGACCCAATTAAGCAAAGAAAAATTCACAATAAATATCAGGGATAAAATACTTCCTGACAATGAAGTATATCAAGCCATGGAACAGTCTCCCAAAGGAAAGGGTGGACATTGGGCAAAACAGAAGAACATATGCAGGAAGGAACATTCAGACATTGGCAAGGGAAATGGCTGGATGACCTACAAAAATAGGTCTCTCTGCTGTTTCTTACTTCTGGTCCTGGCAATTACCATCCTATAAATCTAACTTCTCTCCCCATTAAAATAATGGAATGTAAAAGACGCAGAAAATATCATGAAACTTCTAGAGGACAATGGGATCGTGAGCCGTGAGCAAGATGGGGTTGAGAGTTATTAACATCAGAGTGTAAAGGGAAAGCAGGGGGAAGGTTGTGTGATAAGATTTTAGTATTGAGGTTGATGTGATGTGTCTGAAAATCTTGAATCCAAAAGGTCATCGAGATGCCTAAGATACCGTCGCTTCCTTGTTAAGAGTGTGGAAGGTGATGATAAACAGCGGACTTTGTAATGACGAGGACTTGGCTGAAAGGGTATTGCAGTGTCTTTTGTCTTGTGATATCTTCATTCCTGATGTAGAAGAGAAAAAGGCATGATAATGATGTTTCTGACTAATGTGAATTCAGTTAGTTTAGGACTAATCTTAGCCCTAAATGTCTATCATGACAAAGAAATGTTTCCAAGCGAGGTACCGAGATTTTCAGAACAATTTCTTTTATAGGAGGTTATTTCAGAATTGTTGATTTCGAAGTTTCTCACACTTTCTGTTATTTTTGACAGTTCTACTTACAGGTAATGGTAACATACTAGTATAATTGAGCAGAATCCAGATTTTCTGTATTGTTATACTGTTTTTTTTTTCATTAGAAAAAATAAGATACAAGTCAGGTACAATGAGATCATTTTCCGTAAACACACGGTGGTGTACTATTGAAATAACTGAATCTGTCTCTCATGGACTTAAAGACCTTTGAGATCCCTTTCTATCATCAGGATGGTGCTCACTGGTCCATTCGTAAATGAAGGACTCGATGTGTGGGACTCTAACCAAAATATCTAGGTCCTTGAAACCTGTATCTAGTCTAGCTATCTAGGCTTCCCACAATTGAATTAGATGAGTCGAATTTTCATTTTCTCTCCTTTAACTACACAGAGGAACTAAATGACTAGTTAAAATGCAGATGAATGATGATAGATGGATTGACGCAGCCTTGTCACCAAGCCTCGTGCAATAGTTGCTTGCTCTTGTCCTTCTAGAAACCTTGATAACCCCAGAAGAATATCTTCACATGTTCAATACTGTTACACTACACCAAGTCCAAGGCACCTTTTTAGTTCCTAACATACAATTTGTGGCACTGTATCAATATATTCCCTTCATCTAGGCATCCCGCATGAGTTTTTAGGAGAATCTATGGACTACTGTTTCTCTTGACATTAATTGAGACTCTTGGTCTAGCCATTCCCCACCTCCTTCGCGCTCATGCTGTTACTTTGTCCATCAGATGATCCCAGGCCAGGAACAACATGTGTGAAACCTTGTGAGGCCCCCTTCTCTTGTGAAAAGCCTCCATCCTTTCCAAGACTTTTGAGATCAAGAGCTCCTCAGGGCAGGCCTCACTCCTCCCACATACCTGCTCCCTGTTGTGCCTGACAGTCTCAGTGTATCCTTGCCCAGAGGCTGTGTGAAATGGCACTAGGGAGTAAATCTGCTGCCATATTCCTTGTCCTGGCTCCTGCCTCAGCTCCACCATGGAGCTGCATGTGCTCCACGGCCCCAGCGGCCGGGGCGGCGGGAGCGGGTGCTGCCGCGCAGAGGAGCCGCTTTGTGGGGCCGCTCGGCCCTGCTGCTCTGTGCCGAATCCCATCTCAAAGGTCAGCCGGGAGGGGAGGCCAGGCTGCCGCAGAGCCCCGGCATGTCCGAACACTATGTTTAATTACACACAAATTTACTGCAGCATGTCAGGAGGGAGGCAGGGAGCTTGTCCCGTGGAAAGGTCAGGCATTGTGTGGTGGCTTTACCTAAATTACACGAGGAGGAATGGAAGGGAGACCCTGACCTTGTATAATGAATATACAGCCAGACCCCAGCGGGCACAGTGTGTTCATGTGGTCGGTTCGTCTTAATTTTAACTCCTTCCCCTGCTACTCTAGACAAAGCAAAAGAAATTTTTCTTCCCTGTTTGCTGAAATGCCTCAGATGCTGTTTTTCTCAAGAACTGATGATATTTGAAGTTATGCTACGCAGAAAAAATAAATCCATTTGGCCACACAAAGCAATCTTTGCATGTATCTGTATAGTACACCTGAAAGAAACCAGGATCCAAAGTCCAGGGGAGAGCTTAAACAGTAAAGATATGGAATTTCTTCTTTTAGAAAAATCCAGTAGATTTTGCCTCTCTTTGAATTTTATGCTTTCCATCCTTAGTTCATTTAGTTCATATCATTCCTGATATAGTAATTTGAGCTATAAGTGGTTTTATTTACTTAAGCATTTAACTAGTTCCGATTTTGGGGAAGGGAATGGAGGGGATGGAGGCAGGCTCTGATAATTGCTTTGACTCTTGCCTATCAATAGCATCTCGTTCTCATCACCAAGCCCTGGATCGCGTGGCAAGTGCTGTCCATGTGCTGAAACCTAGCTCCTGACCAATTCCAGGTAAAACTAGTAAGGATTAAGACTGGAAAGAGAAATGGAAGCTGAGAAATGAAATAAGGTTCCCAGGGTCATGGCTGATTAGTGACAAACAGGATGGGAACTTTGTTGTCCTGTTTTCCAGTTTAGTTCCAGTTGTACTTCTAGTCTTGATGTAATCGTATTCCAGACATGACCATAGTGTAAATGCTTCCCACCTGGAGAAGGTGCCGAATGGAAGTTCTTGCAGATTCCTAGCAACGGCTAGACTGTAGTTTACCCAGATAGCTTGACATGACATACCTGCTTCTGTAAGTAACCAGGTCTAAAGCTATAGTTTTCCTATTCTTCAGAATGGAAAGTCATAGATTAGTCTCATTCTATTGAAAGCCATTCTTCTATTAATGTCTCAAACAATGAATTTTTTATTATTATTTGGCAGCTTGTCCTCCTGGGGCATTCTTTTAGTTTCCTTAAATAAGAAATGAAAAATAAGATGGTAATCAGAACACTTACTTGTGCCATATTTCTATATCCTACCATTATACTAGTATTTAGTCTGCAGGGAAAGTAAGTGACCTGTAACATGCGGCTGAAATTACTTGGGACCAGGGAGGAATTCATTTTTATATGTTTGAACTCAGTTATTTCATGAACAAATGCAAAGATAACTCATTTCAACAATCTCTTTCCTGATTAACTCTAAGCATTTAGGTAACTCTATAAAGAGAAGTGATGGCATGAGGAGCAGAAATTGCACAAGGCATTGAGAATGAATTTCAGTGTAAGAGGAAATAAAACAGTAAAAAAACTCCAATGATTAGAGACAATGTATTCATAGAAAGTTCTCTCTAAGCATCATTGCATAGACCAGAAATTACTGGAGGTTAGTGTGGTAGAGCAAAATGGACAGCCAGAGGCAAGGGTCTCTGGGTGCCTTGCTCTCTCTGTTCCTGCTGATGCCATGAAAAGGAAAGAAATTTTGAGGAAGAAGCAGGGATGAAGAGTTGTGAGATATTGAGTGTGAGGGGAGGATTCGAAGCTCGTAGCAGCAAATTAAGCAGAACATTTTGGGGAAGTCCTCCATTTACTGGAGGTGAGCTTCGTAAGGTGGATCTGTTACTTAAGTTCCATCTCACTCCATATGCTTGATTTGGTGCAATGTTAAAAGGTCTCATGACCTGATGATATTAAGGGGCATTTGGAGATGATCAGGAACTCAACCCATTGCAATTTCATGCTGATGCAGTGAGTGAAAAGACATTTTCCACCATGATCCCCAGCTGGCAGGTGTCTATGGCTTAGGAGCAAGCCAACCATGAGAGTTCTGAGGTGGTCAAATGATGACTAAGTTATTAAAACATGGAGAGGTCAAGATTATGGTTCAGGGGTCTCTTTGCTGAGGACTATGCGTACAAGTAGTAGATAGATATTGCAGCAGAAATTATTTAAAGTCTAGATTCATTTCACCTAAGTTAGAAGTCTTGACACTCTCAGAGGTCAGTTCAGATCCTACATAGGCTGAATAGCTCTCCGGAGAGGACTCACTGTCACTCATGTCTCCATTTACTATAAAGTCAACCTATGGAGATGGGTCCTCTTAAATTAGATGGGGTGAATCCAGCCAAAACCTTTCACTCTTCAACTGCTACCTATCTAAAATAATTGTATGATTGCAGAATCTGAGCATCTCAGCACTATTAAATGTTCTGGTGAGTCATGGAAATACCATTCTTCTATTTTACAGTGTGTAGCGGCAGGAATGAAATAGTGAAATAGCAGCAGGTTCACGGGGGCTCAGCCAGCGTTGGGCATCCAGGTCTGTGAGTTCTGCTCGTTCGTATGTGTACATCATATATACGACCAACCTTCCAGCAGGGCAGACGTGACTGCCGGTCTGACCGCAGTAAAGGGTACAAGTTAGTTTCATTGATCTAAGAAGAGATCAAAGTAAATTCTTTCCTGGTGCTCCTGTCAACAGTTAAAGTGGAGTTCATCTCAGCTAACTTGGCAGGTCTACGTGTGTGAGTTAGTGATACAAAAGCTCCTTTGTAGTCAACAGAGAGAAATAAGGCATTCCAAGTGTGATTCATATGACCTCTTTCATTTATGAGATTCTTATGTCCTCTTTCACCTACCTCTAGATGAACTGTACCCTAGAAGCACTATTTCTCTGCTGACCATAAACAGAATTTAGACAGAGCTTCAGATACCTGAACACAGGCAGATGATTCATATAAATTACTTCATTCCTTTCTTATAGACCATCTTCAGAACGATTGGTACTTCAGTAATTGCCCTGATCTGTCACAGCTCGTCTCATTCCCTTTCTGTCTAGCTTCTCCCAGCAAGGAAATCAGCAGGAAGAGTCCTTGTTTCTTCTCACATGGGTGAGGTCATAAGTACGAGTCAGTACGAGTACGAGCAAACGGCATCTCTGAGCCCTTGAAAAGGTGAAGGGGAGGGCCACCAAGCCCAGCCTTTGCCTGCAACAAGCTCAAGTCAGCAGAGCCCTCTGGCTCTTTTGGAGCTGGTTAAGGAAATGGCATTGGCGAGAGAAGCCTCCTAGGGTATGGAGTAAGAGAGGGGAGCACTGACACCTGGGCACCTTCCCAGCCCTGAGACCCATCCCTACAGCTCATCAAAGGCTATTGGCATCTTCCATTGACATCCAGTTAGATAGATACCACACAGAGATCTACAGATACCTAGTTATTTACACATCCCAGCATGTGAGAATCTACCTCCCTTTTGGTTCACACATCTGGAAGGAAGACAAAATGATCTCGTAGGCTCCTTGTCCTGCTTATTAATCACACTCTGAGGTTTTGGTTTTTTTGAATAACTATGAAAGCAGGTAAAGCAAAAAACCCAAAACCAAACATGTGCATGGACATGCACATAAATATTCCTCCAGCACACAGAGTCAAAGCCGATTTCAATATTTAAAACTTTTATTTATTTTTTTCTTTTAAACTGAAACTCCAATAATTGCCTTGTGTTCATAGGAATGTAAATAACTCCTTTTGGTCTCTATATGGGGAGCATGGAGATGAGTAGGAGTAGAAATTGGTTTTGCTTCCCGTTCCCTGTAGTGGATGCAGGATTAGTCCACTGTGCCTCTTTGCCCTTCCATTTCCTTGAAGACATGGGGAAACCTTCATTTTGCCAGGAGTTACTTACTCATTAAAATGAATCAAACAAGCCAGATTGTAGCAGGCATTTGAAAACCTGCTATCTGTCAAGAATTTTAAATTTAAAATTAACATTGAGTCCTCCTTTAAGACAAAAACCTTGACCTTAAGTTGCGTAGTGATTGGCAAGCACTCCCCATCCCCTGACTCGATTAACATTTAAATGCCATTTTGTGTGAATATGAGTGGCGCCTTTGGAACAAACAAATTACTAATGTCTTCCTGCAGGAATGGAGCATCAGAAGTACCTTATTAATTTGATGCCTAATTGAAAATTCCTTCCTTATTCCTGAGAGGTTTATGGGGCCTAGGGACAGCTATCAAGGGGTAACTGTTGGCCCCTCCAGGTGATATCCCAATTAATGTCTTCTTCCTTTATTTTTGCATTTCTTGTCTTCCTTTGCAGTAGAGAGTAGAGAATAGAGAGGAACAGAAGGGAACGCTAGTCTTAGATGGAGAAACACACACTTTGTATTTCCCTCTTCTGAGAATGAAGAATCAGGACCAATTTACGACCAGAAAGCTCTACAGCTGTTTTGCAGTGCATGTCATGCAGATGAACAAACAGAGCCAGTGAGACATGCAGGCTTTTCATGTACAGGCACAGAACAGGCCAAAGTGGAAGCAGACCTCAGTAGTTCAAGTAGTTCAAGTAGATTCTTGGGCTTCTGACCATGTAGGATATTGACCATGAATCCAAGGAAGAGTTAGGTGTGTGCCTAGGAATTTTTTCTTTTCATAAAGAGGTACTGAGTTACTAACCACAACCTGAGAATACGATTAAGCTATAACATTCACCCATGCTTTTCCAAAACTAGCATATCTTCTCCTCAGAGCTGCTCTCATCTCCCCTCTCACCTCATGTTGGGAACTGAAGTCAGTGTATTTCCCAAATCTGATCTCTTGGAAACTTCAGAGTTGTTTTCACGCTGGCTTATGATCCGAAGTTTGCAGGTTAGCCTATCGCTAATACCCTCTTGCTCTGTGTTTCAACAAGATATCTGAGGGCCTGTGCACTTGGCAGGGGAGAGGATAGACAAGGATGCTTCACTAGGCAGCGCCTGTATCTGCCAGCACTAATTGTGCAAATGGGGAGAAATTTGTAAGTTGCAAAGGTGCCGCTCGGAGAACAGCACAATTTGCTGCTATATCAAATAAATAAATATGCACATGCAAATTACAGATGGGCTGTCTTCCTTTTTATTTTTTTTTCCAGGATAATGCCCACCATCTCCTTCAAATTATGTCAGTTTGACATTGTAAATTTGCAAGGTACACACAGGAATCCTGATACACCAAACCTGGTGCTCATTCTGTTGGAGTGTTTTTCCCCCCATCTCATTAACTCTGTCAGTTAATTGTTGTTCAGCCACTTCACTATATTCTGTATTTAAATTTTGAATTAAAAAAGATGAGATTTTATTTAATTATTCCCTCGTCTCAACTTTTCCTGCTAGAACTCCCATTACAGTCTTTCCATACAGACATGCCAAACATCAGCTACAGCTTCCGAGGCTTTTAGATGTGTACGTTTGAGCTAATCAGCATAGGTTTCTCTAACGGTGAGCAGGGAGAAGTGCACTCTGCTGCAGTGTAATTCCTCTCAGCCTAATGTTGAGCTCTAAAATGAATTGTGTCCCCAAAGCATCTATTTCTCTTTGCTGAGAATGAAGGAAATTAAAAATGACTGGCTCATAGGGAATCATCTACCTTCAGTGACCGCATGTGGACAGATAACCTCACTCAGACCTTCTGGAGGAGGAATGTCCTAAGGCATGAAACCCAAACTACCACATCCTACCTCTCCACAGGGCACCTTAGCTCCCTTTGGCACAGGGCTCTCCATGGCATTGAAGTTTCAAGACACAGTTGCAAAAGTGCGTGAACAACTATGTAGGTATGTCCTAGGTATTCTCTGCCTTTAAGCTTTACCAGAAGCAACTGTGAATTTTCTATTTGAATCTTCCCTCCTCTTGGAAGGACGTAAATCAGGCTGCGTTTGTGTCAGTGTGATCTTCATTTGGGTGTCACATCCTGCCCCCGCCTCCCCTCCGCATCAGTCAGGGATCTGGCTTCAAAGAGTATTTAATCTTCAGCAATCCTCTGCATTCCTTTAAGTTGCAACATGATGAAAGGGTCCTACTGACCCAAGTGTTAAGCAAAAGACTTAGGGGAAAATATGTTCTTGCAAGATTTCCAGCTCAGTGGGACTGAAAGATTTGATTTTCTACTAAGTAAGCATCACGACTTCTCAGGTGCTCCACTGAAGTGGGGAAGCGGGTAGTCCTCAAGCTGTCTCACATCTTTACCCTTGGTAAAAAATAAATAAAAGGAGAAGAAAAGAAAAGAAGCAATAGGAAGGAAGGCATGGCCTGCACACGTGCAGATCAGTGCCCGGCTGGAGCCCGTGGTGGCTGCGAGCAGCTCGAGTTTCGCTGCCTGATTTAGCAGATGACTCTTGCCCAGAAGCGCGCAAGAAATCACTGGTGTCCGAGCGCTTCAGGGCCGCCCTTCTGCGGTTCTGCTCTTTCCCTGAAGTCCTGCTTTTGGATTTGTCATGCAGAAGTGATAAATCAGTGGGCAGAGTGTGGATGACCTGGGCCAAGGTGCATGGGGACTGCAGTTCATCACCTGTTCTGCTCTTTATCATGTGCTTGTGTAATTTATGAGATCCCTGCTATAAATCTGTTGACAAACATTCATGCCAGCACTGTTAAAAACCCACTTTCTGCTAGCTGCAGCATAGAACCCCCCCCAAAGTATTCCTGTATTGCTGGGGTTGATTTTTTGTAGGCCAGATTTACATACGTAGCTTATCCTGCCCAGTGATTCTGACTTAACCTTCTAAATAAAATGTAACCCTTTTTCCTCTAGCATAAAGGGGTATGTGTTGCAGGGAACAGAGATCTTCTCATTTACTCATCCTAAGTTTATTTCTTCATCCCAGTGCCCTGGCTGCAGGCAGCCCCGGAGAGGAGAGACCAGAAAACTCAGGATCACTGAATAGAGACCTGGGAGGCTGGATTAGGTGCTGTGGGTCATGAGCTTGCCAATTGTTCTGCATTATGTATTTCCTCTTAATATGCTTTTATAGAGCATTTTCTTCTATCTTGATCTATCTTGACCTATCTTGATCTTGTTTGTTCAAGATCCCAAAACAAAGAGACTCTTTTTACTTCCCCTGGTGGTTGCAGCCTAACGTACTTTCCATTTAATAAAAATTGCCTTGGCATTCATGGTTCTTTTTTTTCTATATTTCTGTGTGCCTCTGTCAGTGGATATTCTGTACAAAAACGGATGGCATTTTGGAACCTGGGTAGCACTGTCCTCTGGCAGCGCAGTCAGCCAGTAGTAAAGAGCTCTTGAACAGATCACTGGCTTCCTTGAAGATTTTATCTTTCATCGGGTTCCAAAGGGAAGTGAGAGCAAGCCAGAAGGCCGTGCGGGCTGTATCTGCACGGACTTGGATGGAATAGCCCATTTTGAAGGATTGCTGGCATATGAGGAACAGCCTGGGAAAATAGAAAGCAAAGCAGAACATGGCACATATTCTTTCATTCTTTTTTTTCTTAGAAAATATATTTTTCTCACACAAAAAAAGCATAATGACATTAAGGCTTTCTCTTCATCAAGAAAGAAAAAGAATGATCTTAAAAATATCTCACTATTCTTTTCCATTGAAACTGAAAAGTTTTCAAAAACATCTTTTAGTGATATAGGCTTTATTTTTTTATGAAATGCCCTCCACACAGAGAAAAAAATCCCCAGCTTCTCAGAAAATAAGTAGGTTCCTCTCTTTCTGAGTGCTTCCTTCAAAATAAGTGAATGCACTGCTGTTTCTTTTACATCTATTAACATCTAATGTTGATTGCTCATGTAAAGAGCAAAAAAAAAGTTTAGTTTTCCGTAAAAGATGAAAATAAAGAAAATAGCTGTGTGTGCTATGAAATAGAGGGCAGAAATATATGTGCCACATATTTGCAGTGGGAAGAGGCAGAGGGATCAGGGAAGGATTTTGAAATGAAAGCTTTTATTCAATAAGTTGCCCAGCATCTTTCTTAGTGCTTCAGAAAGCTTTCAATAAAAACCAAATAAAATGCATAATAAAATACAGACTCACAACAAAAATTCAAATGACCATCCCGGTACAACGCCATAAATAAAAGATTCAGCTAGTGAGACACCCATGAAATACATTTTCAAAAGGCTTTTAAACTGATTAAGGAAGTTGCCTTCATGTATATTGATAGTGGAGAGCGCATTTCCCTACAAAGAGCAGGCAGGCAAGGAACAGCACAGCAAGGGTAACCCAGACCTGCAGTTTGTGAGGCTATAAAACCAGCCCTCCCAACAAGTTGCTCTTAGAAGGAGGCTTTCATTAAAGTCTACTTAAAGATTTAGGTATATGTTTTGTTTTTCCTTCCTCTATCTATTTGAATTCTAAGAAGTTTTACAGCCTTCAGGATCAGCTCATCTATCTGCAAAATAAAATAGATTTTATTCTGCAAGACTTGCATGTGGAAAACTGGATTTCCGCTGTCCGTGTCTAGTGATTAGATTTGCAGATGTCTAAAAGGAACCTTTGCTCGTGGTTGAGCTGCTCCTGGTAACTCACTACTGTAGAATCTCTGGCGTCTAATAAGGGTGAGCTACTACCCTCAGCCTTCCTCTGAGTAGCAAAACTAACTGGGATTTTTTTCTCTTCTATCCTGCTATATGTTCAGATGAACTATGCAATAGTTTAATTAGGAGAGAATGATAGACTAAAACACACGCAGCTTGATCATGTCAGCATCATTTCTTTAGAAAACCAGATCTTTCTTACTGAAAAAAGACTGTAGAATTCACTTCAATCTTTAGTTGTGCCAAAGAACCAAAGATTTTATCTTGACTTTAAGTCAATCTCGTGTTTTAGGAAAGATTGATTAGTCATTTTAAAATCCTTGAAAATGAAATGTTGCATTTTTAATGAACAGTAAGGATAGCATTGGAAATTTCTTGGTACTGTTATCAAAAAGTGTCACAGTACCACCAAACATAATACATTCATACACCAATATAACAGTATTAATTATATATGTAGATGGAGAGAGATTAGGTAAGCTGTAGGTCTCTTTCCTCACCGTTCTACATTAAAAATGGGTTTTTAGTCATCGTGGCTGTCGCAGCAGGTGTAGCTGCCCATACTGATACCTGTACCTCTAGGGATACTCTCTGGGTACTTCTAGAGAACAGAAGCCTGAGAGATCTGATCAATATGTACAAATACCTGAGCGGAGAATGTAGGGAAGGAGGGGCCAAACTCTTCTCAGTGGTGGCCAGTGATAGGACAAGGGGCACTGGGTGTAAGTTGAAAGACAGGCAGTTCCATTTGCAGGTTAGGGGGAACTTCACTGTGAGGGTGACAGAGCCCTGGAACAGGCTGCCCAGGGAGCTTGTAGAGTCTCCTCTGGGGATCTTCCAGGCCCACCTGGATGCTGCCCTGTGCCCCATGGTCTAGGTGTGCCTGCTGGAACAGGAGATTGGACTAGATGATGTCTAGAGGTCTCTTCCAACCTCAGCCATTCTGTGATTCTGTGATACTGCATCTTTAACAACCTCCTGAACTTAAAATAGCTAGAATTTAGGAGAGAATGCAAGGGAAATGTGATTTGTGTTACCTGTATTTGCCCTGAGCAGGACCAGCTGAGGAGAGCTGATGAGAGAAGCTTTAGGAGGATGGACCTCTCTCCTGTCCGATAGAGCTGAGGGCCAATTTGGGTGCTCCAGGCCAGGCCCCCGCTGCCACAGAGCTGTGAGTAGTGTGTAGGGGCAGGGCTGGGGAATGCCACAAAACCGCAGTGGCCCCAAGCGCTCTAATTCACTGTGTCTGCAGAACTGTGGGAGCCTTTGAAAAGTCCTCATCCACATCCTCCTCTGCTACCCAGGTTTTGTTCTGACAAGTCAGACTTTGCTAGTAGGTGTCAGATGAGACAGCACCATTTATAGGCCAGTCTGATATACAAGGTGTAATTAGAAAG
>JAUBOD010000950.1:1349327-1371032 GCA_032353885.1 Nothura maculosa
GCCTCCTTTTTAGCTCTTACTTCAGTCCATCACTTGCTTTGTTGTAAAGTTTTTATCTGCCCCTTCATTCCCAGAGGGCAGAGAAATTTCCCAAGTCACTGGATCATTTTGTCAGGGGAGACAGATAACTCTCGAGTTCCTTTTTCTCCCCACCCTCTCCCCCCATTAGCCAATCCAATTATAGAAAATCAAATCTCTTGCTCGAGCCGGCCAAATTCAATTACACAGGTACTTTTGGGGAGATTTTGGCAGTGAATAGTTTGCTCGCTTCACCCAGACTTTTCTCTTTAATAAAATGCTCCCAGTTAGTCAATAGATCTTGCTATAAAGTAAAACAAGCCCCCCACATAAGCATGCACACATAGGTAAATAGAGAGGCTTGTTCCTTGCACAGTTTTTGAGGGTGGGTTTCTCCGCTGGCTCCCAGGAGAGCTCCTCCACTTGGCATTTTTGTCATTAAATCCTTTCCATCTTCTCATGACTGGATGGCAGAATAGGAAGTCCTATTGAGAGCGAAGGCTTAGCAGGCAAATACTGAAATCAGCTCAGCTCAAAGTAGGTTTCTTTCCCCTGGAAAAACTGGCATATCATTAAAAAGTACCTTTTAAAAATGAGATAATTTTATTTGAAAACTGCAGCTTTGGATTAAGTAATGTCAGGGCAGCCCTTCACGGGAGTTAGAATGACTCATACTCCTTTTCCTCCGTGCCCCAGTGCTGCCTTTGGGTTGCCTCTCTCATCTGGTGCTGGTGAAGAGGAGCAGCGCAGGATGTGGAGGCCATCTGGCCTTCACTGCCCACAGAGGCCGGCGAGACCTGTGACAATTTGCCACCAGCTCCCAGAGTCGCCCAGGACAGACCTTTAGCACAAGATATGGGTTATTCTGTAGAAATTTGTAGATGCAAAATGCAATACTTTCAATGGGGGTAAACTGAGTTTTATAGGCTTTTATGAAAGGGCAAATTAATGGCTAAGCAAGGTAAAGGACATGTCTTAATAAGAGCATGAACCAGCCAAAGAATGCGCCATTTCTTCAGAGTTCCCTGCACCAGGTACCAGTTCTGCCCACATTTTGTGAGACCAAAAAAAAAAACCAAAAAAGCAAAAAACAAAAAAACACCCAAACCCACAAACCCTCAGCTAGCCAGAAGTTGCAAATTTTTGCAAGTCAAAAATGCTTTGTTTTATCTTTAAACATTCCTTAGATTTTATATGGAAAAATACTACCGGTATCTGCTGCTCCCTACTCCCTGTGGTTGCCTTCTTGACCTTACACTGCTCCTCCAGCAGAAGGAATCAGCAGGCTGGCATCCAGAATGAGGCAGGGCAGACATCACCCGTCTTTGCTCCAGTCATATTTCTTCCTCTTCCTCTCCATAAAACCTTGTGTTATTCAAATGGGATGTAGAACCAGTGGCCCAGCCAAGAAACATGCACTTAAGATATCTAAAAGACAGGATGAAAACCATGTCCCCTGGATCTCTTCCAAGCTAGTTTAGTTACCAGACATGTTTCAGAAAGGAAATGGGTGCAAAGTGTCCGTGTTCCCACCAAAATGAAATAGCATAAAAAGGAAATTTTTCAGGCTGCTGTAGTGATTGCGGGCAGAAAACACAAAATTGGTCACTTCTGCTTTTGGTGACTTCAGTCATTCTTCTCCCCTGTTTCTCCAAGACTGGGCAGAAGTGCTGTGAGCTGTTATATAAGTTTCTCAGTCCTGCCCAAATAAAAGCAGTAATTAGGATTTTTTTTGTTGTTGTTTTGGTTTGTTTTTTTTTAATGTTCCTAGTGTATGAAAGCAAAATTTTGACAGCTTGAGAGGAGGAGGTGAAGAGAGGGAATGGGATTAGACATTCATTAGGTAGCAAAAACATCCAGATTTACAACTTTGGGAATTAAAAGAAGAAAAAAAAAAGCCCAGAGCTTCAGAGTACATAGAAGCTTCCTTGCTTCAGTGCTTAAAGCAACTTCTAATTAATGGGATTTAGGAAGATGTTGTCCTTATGGGTGGTTATGCACATAGGTGCCCACTGAAGGGTGCCCTGCTGCTGCCGGGAGCGGCTGGCAGTGACTTCGGGATGGGGGTGGCTGGGGAAGGAGCCGACTGCTCCTCTGCCCTGCTGTGTCTCGCCCTGGTTCAGCTCATCCAGGCTAGTCCTAGCATATGCCTTGTGCTCTTCCCGGCTCCCCAGCACACATAGGAACTCGTTTAATAAACTCCTTGGTGCTGTTTGGAAGTGCCCTTCTGATCTGAGACATCCTCCCACCTTGTTAATCCAGCCACATGATCTGCACCCAAGAGCGATGCCCTCCATTCCCACCCAGGCACGACATTCCCATTCAGGAAACTTGTGGGTCCAGTTGAAGAACCAGTCACCAGGACTTCATTCAGGGAGGGAATCCTGCTGAGGGCCAGGGGCTGAAGTGGGAATTCTGTGCGGGAAAGGCGCAGGGTGACACGTGGGCATGTTTCAATGTTACAGAGTCAAGATGAACCATCTGTGACGAGCTCTTTGAGGACACTGCAGACTGTAGATGAGTGATCATTCCTTGGACACAAGATATAGAGGAGAGTCTGTGACTCGTTCAGCCGGGCATAAATCATGCCATGATTTTTTTTCCTGCCTCTCTCTCACCAGTCAAACAGTCAGTGTTTTAAAGAAGACTTTGTCATATTTAATAGTGCTGTCAACCTTGCAGTTTTGCTGGCCTGTTAATAAGAAATTCCAAAATGACACTGTTAACCACTGTTCTCCCAGAGCCGAGCAAAGGCAGCCGGTGCAGAGCCTTCTCCGGGGTGGGAAAAGCTCACACAGGGCAGGAACAATATGGGGAAGTTATTCCTGGGGTAGCTCTGTGTAGGAGAATCAGGCGGCAGTTCTGCCACTGACCTTGATGACAGTAGTTCCAGAAAGAGTGAATTTTAACCCTTGTTTGCTGATATGGATGCTGAGGGAAAACAGAGGTTGAAGTTCTTCTCAAAGGAAGCCATTTATATTCTGTATATTGCTTTTCTTAGATGTGTTTTTCTTTTGTTTTTGTGTTTTTTTTCTCCCTCTGGCTCCTATCATGGAACAAAGATACACAGAGCTGACAGGAAATATCCTCAAAACAGAGAGGGAAAAGCCTCGAGAAACTCGATAGAGAAGTTTTGCTTGTCTTTCCCCACTTTATTCTGCGGGGAGCTTTATTCTGTGATGAAAGGTATGGCAGGAGCTCAGGCAGACAAGTCCAAAGCGATGTCAGACTCCTGCCAGAACAACTAAGTGATTTGCATAGTTGGATTCCTCTTCTCATTTGGAGAGCTATGACTGCCCTAACGGATAAGTTAGTTTTAATATTTAGTTGAAGAAGTGACAGCAATGAGGAGGTGGGTGCTTGCCCTCTGCAGACAGTTTCTATAGTGTTTGCACACGCACTTCCACTCTGTTCCCAACAGCATCCAGCAATAGAGAAAAAGAGTGCAGATGGTCCAAAAGCAACCCACAGCACATGCAGACAAAAAAGTTTGGGCTTTTCCTTAAACCATTCACACCCCAACACAGATTCTTCTTCAAACTCTTTTGCTGCAGTCTTCTGATGCAGGTGATTTGATCTTACGTGAGAAAAAACAAGGACCTGTTCAGTTATAACTATGTTTTTGGAGTCATAAGCACCTGAGCACCTGATTTGAACTTCCATGGGGTCCTTCCTGGTGCCAGCTTTATTTTTTATTCATCACGGTGTTGACCTGGTTAATTGTGCATTGAAAACAGCACCGTTTGCACCATTAACATTGTGCTCATCTGTTTTATCAAGAGAGGAACCATAGCTCGAATGGATGTAAAATGCCTTTCAGCTGGAACTTGCCATGTAAGATCCGGATCCAAAAGCGATTGTCCTCCTGGTAGTCTGAAGAATAAAGAGGTGAAGAGAAAAGAACATTTTCCCCTTTGTCAAAAGATACTGCAGCTGGTAATATCAGTAATAAGTAGAAGAAAGGGAGAGAATGAAACTTTGCTGCCATTCAGGTAATTCAACAAAAGGTCGAGCCAGAATTCACTAAGGTCGGCAGGATCCTCTCATTCCCCTCCTTGCCCAGCTGCCACATCGTTACCCACAGGACTTCTGGGGGCTCCACGTCTGGCATTTCCCTCTCAGTTTTAGCAAATAAAAATAGAAAATTAGAGAACTCAATTTTCCAATTGGCAGCTGAGGAAGGAGACTGAGTGAGGTTTCCTCCTCAGTCTCCCAATTAGCTGTGTCCGGGTGTGTGAGGTTTTGATCCCCGTTCTTTCGGAACAGGAGGTACTATTTCCTGCACAGGCTCTGCTGTTTCTCTTGTGAGCAGTAAAAGCTTCCCATGCAGGATGCACAGCATGTTGTTCCTGAAACCATAACCCTTGCATTTTCCGCCTTTTTGCTGCTTCAGATTTGCAACGTTACCATGGCACTAACACAGGTACCGAGTGTTTAAAATGGGCAGGTGGCTGTTTGTAAATCAGCTTGCAAAGCACTCCGGGAACTTTCTGGATGAA
Source organism: Nothura maculosa (assembly GCA_032353885.1). Classification (NCBI taxonomy): domain Eukaryota; kingdom Metazoa; phylum Chordata; class Aves; order Tinamiformes; family Tinamidae; genus Nothura; species Nothura maculosa. Next base: position 1,353,845 of record JAUBOD010000950.1, read on the forward strand.
AGGCACTGTATAAATGTCAGTCATTATTACTATCCTTGTTATCCTTATTAGCATTATAGGTTCACAAGGAGACAAACAACTACATTAGAGGAACACTGGGGTAGATTTTCAAAGCGAAGTGGAGGTTTGAGCTGCTTGTGAGTGCTGTGAACGTGCAGGGAATGGAGGTCCTAGTGCAGTACTCAGTATGGGGCACTTTGGTTTGTGCAAAGGAAAAATGATTTCAGTATCACAACTCCAATCCTTAAACTCACGTATTTAGTGCTGGGTAGATAATTTCTTCTTTCCCTGCTGAGAAGGATGCTTCAGATCAGGGCACATGGTGGGTGATGTGGGGATGTGGTCTAGGAGGATCTGAGGAAGCCCCGGAAGGCGGCACAGGAGGAGGCCAGGAGCAGGTTGTGCCCTGGCCCAGAGTGACCCTATTCCAGGAGGGCACTGCAAGATGCTCCCCTGCTCTCTCCTGCCTGTCCCCACCCTACAAGGGGCTACTCCCCTTTGACCAATTCAGCTGCTTGTTTGAGTGACCTTTAAACCAAATCTATTGCTGCTGAGGTTTGTGTTTAGCGTTGGTGGAGTTGATCATTTCCCCTCTGTCTTTTTTTAAATTATTTATTTCCAAATTGATCACCTCTGTGCCATTTCACAAGCAGTTGAGTTGAAGCTTTTCCTGATGACTCTGCTATGGAAAGATCTCTACGCTGCAAACAAACCCGGGTTATTCGTATAGCCTTGAATTGTGAGTATATCTATAGATGGCAAGGCATTTCCTTTTAATATTGCAATTTCATGCCATATTCTTTCCTTCTCTTGGCAAGGCTAGAAGCCACGGGTTTGGCTCAAATCAGACTCAACACTTTAAAACATAATTATAAAGCAATTGGCTGAAACCAGAAGTTATTGTCAGGAAGTTGAGTGGCTAAAATGGAACTGACTATAAAGCTTATTTACCTACTTACAGGCTATAAGGCTTATTTACCTACTTAACCAGCCATACATTGATTCAAGGCCGATTTTATGATTTAATGATCTATAGTGATGTGCCAGAACTGATTTTTGGTATATCAGAACATGACTTTGACAGCAGTAACAGAACTGCTGTACTATAGTAATAGTAATATATAGTATATTATACCATACTATATAGTATAATGTATAGTATTATATAGTATAACATATAGTATAATATATATAATATACTACATGGTATATTACCGGGCTATAATATAAGTAGTAGGCACCTACTTTCAAACAGAATTTAACCTCAATCTGAGTTTCAAAACACCTAATTTTGGCCTAGTTTCTTAAGAAGCAGGATTTATGCAGTCAGCCCCTTCGTGTTCCTGCCCATCTGTTTCTCCTCTTCAGAAACGGGGGAAACATTGAAATTTGACTGATTAGTAACTTTTACCTTGTTTTTTTTCTGTGATAATCCACCAGTCCTTACACTCTTCTCTTATAATTAGATTGAAAGCCACTGGAGATAGAAATTCTCTTTACTTTGTTTTCTTTAGCATCCTAATCATAATGGAGTTTTGATTCCTATCTGGAGCTCTATGTGTTCTTTTGATACAAATCATTCCTTTTTTTTTTTTTAATTAACATCAATTAACCCTCTATCCCGTAGTTTTTTAACCTTCAAAATAGAGCTAATAAATATTAGCTCACAAAACCCCTGTTCAAAATTGAACATTTTTACTTTTGCTTTGCCAAGAGAAAAGCCCTTTATAAATGCCCAGCAGTTAGTGGAGATGCTTTTACAGATGTATGGTGATAGAAAACTGTACACAAAAATCCAGCTGCAAATCCTAAAAGCAACTATTTAGCAATAACATACTTCTTTAGTAAGCTTATGGATTAAGGAACCAAAAGGGATTTGGATTTGGAATGGATCAAGCCCCTCCAAGGTTCCTGTTGGCCATGTATTTCCAATATAATCCCACTATCATTACTGCATTTTCATGTTGAGCCTGAAAAACAACATTTGTTTTCCTGCATATTCAAGGATTCCTGGACTGCAAAGTAGTTGATTACAATTCAGATGTTAATTGGAGAATTGGAGGATGACTGTAGTGTAGTGTAGTGTAGTATAATGTAGTATAGTGATGTGGTGTGGTGTGATTTGCTTTTTTGGTTTTTTTGGTGGACATTTTTGCTGGGGAGAAGAGATGGCAAAGGATGTTTTTGAACAAATAGATGCCAATTTAATGCTGCTCCAGACACTCTTCCCGCTCTCTCCTGCAGGGACTTCCTTTTGCAATCCCACAGAGTGCTCATTTCCAGAGGCTGTGCCTCTGATTAGCTCAAAGTTGACAGCATTTCAAGCAGGCAGCAACCCTGTTTTAAACCAAGATGTGGTGATTGGTAGAAGAAGAGCCCGGAGGCCTCCTGATCCAGGAAGCCACTTTTGCACATATGACATCTTCCCCATACCCCGACTTCTTCAGAATCACTCAGTACCACTTTCTACCGTGACTGTGCCCTCAGGACACCAAACAATTAATAGTGGCTGCAAAAAATGTGAAGTTAATTGATACTTATTTTCTAATTCATTAAAAGTCTTAGTTGTGCGTGATGGATCTGCAGTAGTGTTCTTCTTCCTGGATCTTCCTTGTGGCACTGCAAAATCTTTGGGTCAGAGAAGGTGATTTTCATATGGCAGTCTCTGGTCTAAGTCAATAGTTCTGTTGGAGATAAAAGAGATTTTTACTGTGGGGTTTTTTTTCTTCTTTTTTTACTTTGTTATTTTTTTGCTACATCCCTTAAATATGTTTTTTACAAAACTAAAGTTGATATAAAAGCTTTAGGATACAGAAAGTTTACTCACAGTTAACATAAACTGTACCATAACTTCAGATTTAGTTTTTCTAGTCTGATATTTTGTGACATCTTCAGCAGTTAAACTAAAACTCCCTCTGTTATCAGATTTTTTTTTCTTTTGATGGTTAGTAACAGATTTCTTGGTTTCCAGAAGCCACATAGAAGACCCAAAATCAATTCCTACAGAAGAATGTGTCAGGTCTTCAGGCCATCTTTGTAAGTCTTCTAGATCTATCTCCTTTTTGTGGAATTCACTTTGGAAAAACAGAGCTGTAGGAAAAAGTACCGTTTTGAAGTAACACTCTCAGTAGTGCCACATCGATAGGTCACACTCGCTGCTTTCTTCTCATTAAGCCTTTACTTTGCAAGCCATAATCTTCTTGGTCCAAGGAACTTCAGAGGGAATTTGCCATGCTGGGAGTACGACCTTCTTTGGCGATGTGGCCACTCTTGTGTTCTGGCTGTGCTCCATACCCGTTCTTGTGTTATGGATAAGCCTTGCTTGCTTTCTGGAAGAGCTATAACGGGGCTCTTGGAGGGAGACAAAATGCAGGGCCTTCAGGATGAAAGGAACATTTGAAGGAGCAGAGCCTGGAGACAGGCTGCTCAAGCATAGCAGGGACATAAAGAAGAATGAAGCATCATTTTGGGCAAGCAGAAAGGGGAAGGAAGACACAAATGTTGAGCTCTTGGCAGGCGCTAAATCAAGGGCAGGAGGATGGGCTTGGAGTCAAGGGCAATGCCTTCCATTATATCAATACAATTAATGGCAGCCTTGGGTTCGGGTATTTGCATTAACAGCAAAGTTAATGCCGGCAGAGATCAATGCCCAGATTAGTGATGTCCAAATCAACATGCTTTTAAGCAAATTATTTCCACTGTCTGGGTCCCTCCCCTCGTTAGTAGCATGAATCTTTGGTGGTGTCTGTAGTTCCATCAGAAGATGCCTTTTAAGGGCTGCTGTCTCTTAAATATAGTCATCCCAACATTAGCAACACTTGCACAGTAAGCAGGAACAGCAGGTCAATAGATCCACTCACTGTTTGTGCCTTGTACATCAGCAGTGATGGGCAGAAGCAAAATCTTCCTTTTCTACTAGTGTTACGAAGACGGCTATTACTATTTAGGCTATTTTAATTTCTCTTTGCTTTGCTTTCTTCTGTCCAGTGACTTCTTCTGTTCTGAAGAACGAAGGCATTTCTCCCATGTCTTCTTCTAGCAAAATGGCCCTGCTGTCAGGGAGAATCAAAGCTCAGTAAATAAATCAGAGAAGCCACCGTGAGCCGCCGATATCACGTAGCGCTGGTACAGCAGGCAGGCACTCGTGGTCACTGGTAGCTCAGTGATATGATGAGACAACCTGGAGGAGGCCTAGGAGCACGAGGCCTAGGAGCACAAGGCCTTCAGAAGCAGCTTTGAAAAGCTGCTGCTCTCAGGAAGCTGGGGAGAATAAAACTCAATCTGGATGTCTCAAAGTATCCCAAGAACTTCTTAAGGAAAATATCCTTGACAGCAGTGACCTGATGTACTGCACATCCAGCTCACCATGAAAAGTATTACTTACCCTACCTATCTAGCTGAGCATTGATTCCCATTCAGCTATTATTATATATTCTTCCCTGATTTCCAGCCCTCTTATAGATCTTAGAATTCTCCTCCTTTGCCTCTTTCCTTTAAACAGTTGTGCTTGACAGACACCAAGTGCCTTTTGGCATTTTGAACATGTGCAATCAGTAATGACAGCGTTTGCTGCAGCTCTGCGGCCACCACACCCAGGCCACCACGTGCAGCTGCTGGCAGCTCGGGGTGGGCAGCATGTCGGCAAGGGCTCATCAAAGTCATTTTGACAACACTTTTCTGTTGGGAAGAGATGTTTGAAATACAAAGACATCTTTTTTAAAGAAATTATTAGAGAAATTTCCCTGATTCAGGCTTGAATTTCTTTTGGAAATTAGTGACAATAGAGAGAGGAGGAGAAAGAAAACCCTGTAATTTTGATAAAACAACTCCCAGTTCCTGGTCAGTCAACTATTTATAGCAATTCTCTTTCTCTTTTTAATCTTCACAATAAATCTTAACATTTTCTGGATCAAAATTTCAGTTTACCAGCAACCCGAAAGTTAGCGCACGTTGGAGAGGTTTCCATAGGAAATGTCTTTTGTTCTGTTGAACATAGGCGGTGAACTAACTTGGTGCTCAGACATTTAGAGTTTTAGATAGTGGCAGAGAAGCACCTCACAAAGAGATCACTAATATAATTTAACATGGTTGCTTTGGCACATGGAGGAACTGTATGACCTACTTGGATTTTAATTTCTGTAGGTCCTGTCATGTCTCAGACTTCAGAAAGCTTTTCCCCCACCATGTTATTTATTGAAAGCAAGACACAGGGTCAGCTAAGCAGTGTGCTTTGCTACAAGCTCTATTTTCCTGATGGGCCCCCAAAACTTGATGGAGACTATTAAGAAAAGCCAGAGGAAGGTGAAGAGAATGTCTCTGGGCTCTGGTTAAATTCAGAGCACCTGCCGCCTTCCTGGGTGCCAGAATTGTACGGCCTCCTTGGGAGCCAGGATGTAATGGCCTTGTGTCTGATAAATAGCAGCACTAAACGTGCTACAGCAAAGGTTTTCTGTGCTATAATAATTGTAGGTAGTGTCTGGGTGCAATATATCTTTGCCAGCATGTAGTGATAGAATAAATAGCTGGTTTTGACCATAGGATTACGAGAAGCTAACACAGTGATTGAGGGAAAGTATCCAGCTAGATGTAGCCCCTTGTTGAAGAGCCTTCCTGCCAGGTGTCCCTGCCCATGCGGGTGGGACGAGCGAGGAGCCGCAGGCGCGAGCGCAGCTGGAGCTCCTGTGGAGCCACGTGGGGAGGCTCCAGCACGGGAAGTTGTCGGGGCTCTACCCGCTCTCCTGACAGCCCCTTGGAAAAGGCGAGGACGCAGGGAGGAGGCTGAGAACCGGAGCGTTCCAGGGAGCTGTTGAAGGGGAAACAAATCAAGGTCGTGAGTTCACAGTATTTGCAATCTGGTCAGTCTTTGTTGGCCAAGAGAAAATTAATGCGAGTCCAGCCCAGCTCCTGGCAGGATTTCCATCCCACAGATGAATGCCAGGATGGTTGGTCACCGTGTTGACAGTCCTGCAGGGGTGAGGATTGAGAGGGGTCTGGAATCTAAGCTAATGTCAACCGCTTTCTTCCCGCCCACGCTCAGACACTTTATCTTGCTCAGATGAATGTGGGAGATTTCACACAGTGACTTTCTCCCCCACTGTTTTTGTCTGGAAAGAAAATTGAATATGAACCCAGAGAAAAGTTCACCTTGGTACCACTGCTATATTTCAAGGGAGAACCGTCAGGGAAAAGGTTCTAAAAGAGGTGTCAGGAAGCAGACTCTCTTTTGGACACTTTGCTTGGTGTATAACAGGTAAAAGCTTTTCTCCCTGAGCTCTGGAGTTTTATTCAGTTTCTTATTTCTCAATAACTCAATATCTTATGAATGTCTTAACTATACCAAGAGTAGCTCTAGAAAGGGACCTATGGAGCATGGGTGAGTGTGTGATGATACAGTCCTTGCTTTACCATGAGTGTCACTGCAATTAGACAGGGGGATATAGAGGACAAGATAAAGTTTTTCTGCCTCAAGCCACTCTGCAAATGAGAAACCAACCTAGGATAAAAATTCCATCCCATCACCCAAATGCAATCTTGTATTTGCTCTGACCATTTTTGTAGACTCCATTTCATTTTTCCTTCTGTCTCTCTCTTTTCTCTGGCTTTGTCAGCAGTTGTTCTCGCTCAGGACACACTTTGCCTGATTTATCCTTTCCCTAACAAGAAGGTGAAGGCCTGGCTGCAGCTAACAGTGCAGAACTAGCTCGCCTGCACCCTAAGCCCTGGTGCCCACTTGCCAAATCTTCTCTGAGCATATAGGGTGAGAGCTCATGAACTTGGGCCTCCTCCACCCACGCTCTGGACACCTGGCACAGATGTGGGACGTAGCTTAAGGATTGACCATGCAATCAGAGAATATTCATGTGCAAGCACAGGGATGAAAGTCTTTAGTCAAATAGGAGTTAGGGTGTTGGGATTTAAAAGTTATTTCTCTGCTGGAGTGAATACCGTGCTCTCCTGTGCCATTTGAAGGTGGAGTGAAAACATGCAGGGCTGGTGGACAGAGAGGAAAGAAAGTGTCTGAACAGCAGCTCGGATAATCTCTGTGCACGTCTACTTTTCATGCATATAAACAGCGTGTTCCAGAGAATGCAAAGAAACCATGACTTTGTAGGAATTTTAGCCTTTTTTAGTGAATTGTAAGTGTATTGCTCATCCAGCAAGGGAACAGGTAATCTTAATAACCTTGCAGAGCAGAGATGAGATTTGGGAACTTTTATTAAAAAAAACAAAACAAAGAACAGCTAAAAAGCCACCAGATCCTTCCAACAGAAGGCGTATGGATAATCCTAGGAACATTTTCATTTCCATGTCAGACCTGGATGCTGTTGCTTTACACAGAAAGTCAGACCATTTCAGGATCTGATCAAAAGAGAACGAGACTCACCGGAATTCTCGGGTTATTTAAAATGTTACTGTTGATTGTTGGATATGAATTCCAGCATTATATGCTGTCTATGAGCTGACAGAACTCAAATGAGATATAGTTGTCATGTTCATGCTGTGCACATCAGTCTAAGTAAATTCAGTGGTATTCTAGCATGGCTTTTTATGTAAGAACATATGTACTTCCTGTTGAGTCAGATTAAAGATTCACTTAGACTGGTATCCTGTCTCCAACTGTGGCAAGTGGCACGTGCTCAGGGAAAAGGTATCAAAAAGAAGGAAAATGCAGCCTGTCAGCAGAGGCCCTGATTCCTGAAACAACTGGGTTTAGGCCAGCACCGCTGCACCTGGAATGGAGGCTCCTTGTCACACATGGAAACTAGGCAAGTTCTGGCCAGGCTTGATCCGTAGCCAGTGGACAGAAAGTGTCATCTCAAGAAGACGGTGAACGTCTTCCAATGAAATATGTGTCTTTTGCAGCAAAAAAGCACGCCATGTTTTCATCTTTGAAGACTGTTTTCATATTTTTTTCCTCAGTCTTTTTTTTTCTGCACACCAAGCAAAACTGTTGTGTCCTTTGTGCTTGATGTACAGTCGTCTTTTCCTCATTTCCTCAGCTTCTGATCCTCCCTTCATTCTCCTCTCAGTTCTCCGATTGATCCACATGTTTACTGAAATACAGTTACCAGAACTGGGACCAGCTGAGGCTTTGGCAAGAGACAACAAAACCTGGTCTCCACCTTCTGTGGTCAAGTTCTAGCCCCTGGAGCTGAGCAGCCTAGTGAGCAGCGTTAACGCACGTCCTTGTGCTCGAAGGCTAATCACTAACATTATCCCTAGTATTAAATAAACATAAACATAAATATAAATATAGATATGGATATAAATGGATAGAGACTTTTTGGCTCTCCCAAGCAGTGAGTCTCTCTGGGTTTATATTTTGGGACTTATGGCTCCAGCCATCCCTTCATGTATCTGCAAGGGTTTTGCTCTGAGTTTCCTCATGCCTTCTCATGGAGAACAGTCCTCCAGGACAGACGTGTGTAGGAGAGCAGCAATTTCAAAAACAGCCTGGATAGCAGGAAAACAGCCAGAGCCGGCCGCACACCAACCATATGTTGAAAGCATCCCCAGCCCACGATGAGCTCCACGAATCCCTGGGTTTCATTTACTCCCGTGCCCCGTGTTCATATTCATGAGTTCAGTGGCTTTCAGCACAGGGCTGGTTCTCCCTGCTCTGTTCTCCATTCCAAGGCTGGCTAACTGCAGGTGTTCCGAATTCACAGATTCCTATTTATTCATGAGCTTGAAAGAAAATGTTGGAAAACAAAGGCTCTTGCTGGCTCTGGGAGGTCTCTCTGGGTGCTCAGGATCTTTTTTGTTTTTGTTTTTTATCACATACCTTCCTCTTCCCCACCTCTGCCCCACCACTTCTTATTTTTTTTATTTTTATTCTGTTGGCAGCAAAATCTCTAAACATAGAGACAAAAAATATACTGGAAATCAGCAACTGGGCACTTTCCTTTTGAATTTCACATGCTGATGCAGTTCTGTGTTAGCCAAAAATAGCAACAAAAACAACAACAAAAAGAAGAAAAAAAAAATGTTTAATGCAAATCACTTGCCACTGATTCTTTTCCAAAGCAGTAGCATTTACTCTACAGTGCAGTGCAGCTGGCTGCTGGTCCCCTGTGGAGATCTCTGACTAAGGTACCATTTAGAAACAATTTGGCTGATCCATCATATATATTTTTGGCAGATCTTTTCCCTCGTTTCTTCTTTACTAAGAAATTATGACAGATGAGTATCAGCTACAGAGATCTGCTGCTGGGACTCGGCTCCTAGAGGACTATTTGAAGCCCAGACCACCTGTGGATGTCCTATTCATCCTTTGGATGCCTGTCCCAAGATTAGCCAACCTGTGGCAGCCTTGTCTGTAAACTGAGCTCCTCCAGGTAAAATCCTTGCTCTGCTGAAATCGAGGACAAAAACTCTTGTAAGACTTTGTGCCCAATGTCAAGCCCTGTCCATCTGCAGGATAATTCCAAAATTATCCAGATCCCTGTTACCTGGTTTATTCATCCGCTCATTTGATGTCCGCAGGCCGTTGCCTCACGTTGAGCTCGAGACACTGTGTTTGTAAGCGAGGCCGGGGTTTGCTTTCCTTGGAGCTGCTGCGCAGAAAGGGCTCCTCAGAGGGCAGTTCAGGCTCCTGACAGTTTGAATCATTCTCAAGAGAAGCCTTCGTGTTTTCAGTTGACTGGAGGGGCAAACTGAGGCAGGTAACTTAGGCACCTTGCCTAGTGCAAAGCTGGGTAAACCTCTCATCCTCCGTTTCTTTTTCAATTCCTTGTTATTCTATGGTCTCTTTCCATGCTTTCCTCCAGCTCCTTGCTATTGCATGGGCTACTTCCGTGCTTTCATTAGTCCATTGAGCCACCATGAACATGTGCTGAAGAACCTTATGATTTATGACAAAGAAACTCCAAATGTCACCAAACCACCAGATATTGAGGCTGAGGTCAGACTTGAACATGAGTTATGTGAAGCTGTAGCATGGACTTTAATGAGGCTTTACCAGATAACAGGCTCAGGTTAGCAGGAAAGTGGAATAACTGAAGGAACGTTAGGAATTAGTATTAGGAATTTGGAATGATTCTAACATGTATTAGGGATAAGGAAGGATATTCCTCTGTGTCTGCAGCGTGACTCTTGTTCTCGTTTCACCTGGAGGTTTGCAGCACCTTGCATGGGTCTCAACTCATTTCCAGCAGCAGATTTTTGTTCTGCTCTTGGCCTTGCTTATGAAGTTTGGATGCCACTGGAGTACATCACTTATACATCAGGGACGGTTGTTTTGCCTTAAACCCAAAGAATTAAGCACAGTTTTACAAGGGAAGAAGGACTGATAGTTATGGCTGAGGTTCAGAAAATCCAGCTCCAGTTGATTTTCTGTGTTTTCGGAAGTCCCATCATCTCCCAGTGCCCAAGTTCCTGTAACATGACGGTAGCCACTTTTTCTCCTTTCCCATCTATCTTCTCTACTTAGACTGGAAAGTGTTCAGGCAGATGAAGCTTCTTGGTAGCACTGAAATACAAATCATAAATGATAATCAGTCCATCTAGTCGTCCATTATTACATTTAAACAAAAACATCTCTGCTTTTACAGCTGCCGTTCAGCCACTGTCTATATTAACCACGTGGGGCTGAAATGGGGCATCTTGCTGGGCACGCAGCACACGCAGCCTCTGATGCCTGAGAGCTGGGCCCCGAGGCTCAGCTCAGGGCAGAGAGGCATCACAAGGCTAAAGTTTGCCTCTGTATCCCGGGGCTGTGGTTAGAACAGAAGGAATCCCTCTTTGGAGACATGTGTTTCCCCTTATTTGACCATAGAAGGGGCTAGAATTAGCACAAACTGGATGTCGTTGAAGGTGGGGTTGGCTAAGGTGAAATGAGTCATGTACTTCAATTACTTCCCTTTTTACTCTATATCCATCCAATGTCTGGGACACGTATGATGCTGTTTTTTTTTTTAAAAAAAGACCCTGCTGATTCAGTAGGATACATTTTTCTTACTGATCCTGTTCCCTTTCCTATACAAGCAAAGGACATTCTTGTTGAAAGGACCATTTTTTTAAATAAGACTTTCTGAACAGATTTGTTTGTAAGAGAGTCTAAGATACAAAATGCATCTGTAAGATGCGACAAAAGGGAGGAGCTGCAGAGATGGTTCAATCACGAGATGTCCCTCCCCGTTCTGAGACGACCACGCATTGCAGGAGTGGCCGTGGCCCCAACCTGCTCTGTGTTATCCTTGCGAGTCGATGCAAAAAGCTGACAGGTACATTCCCCTGTGAGGCTATTTTTGTTGATGTTTGTTTTAAACTTCAAGATTACACTGGATTTTCTGAAGGCTGAAAAATGAGCATTCCTATCCCCAAAGTCAATCTAGGAGTATCCTTTATTTTTACTTAATTTCACTCATTATGTAGTGATTTCTGTGATTTCTGGAGGAGGAGTCTATAAAATATAGTAAGATGATGTAGAAAATAGTCAGGTCATGCAGAGATTATCTGGAGAATATATTTAAATAAATAAAAATTCATTACCAAGCAACTTGATTAGTCTTCTATGACAGAGAAATAGATATGTAGATAGACAAATGGACAAATTGTGATTTTGATTTAAAATAATTACATTTAAGGAAAGGCTGCATGTATCTGCAACACATAATAATGTATATTTCTTTCAATGAACTCTCAAAGAAAACTGGAAAAAAAAACAGAAAACTGATTTCTCACTGGAAACATACAGTCCAAAGGCCAGTGAAATCAAAGACAAGTCACCCCACGGGAAACCTGCTGCTTTGGAGGGTGTGAATCCAGACTTGACAATTTAATGTTTTTTCCCTGTTCTCTTGTCTTTCTTCTCCTCTCTAATGTGCTCTCTCTCTCGCAGATTCTAATTCAAAACAACGCACTCCTGCAAGATTTAGTGGTGCTTTTTTCTTCTTCTGTTAACTTATTGGCTGGCTATAAACATATGATAAATTTCAGACATAAAATGTGCCAAAGTCTACAAACCCAGTGGTCATCGCATGGGACAAATAAAAAACAAACAGAGCTGCTGTTTAGCTGCCCTTGGAAGTAATTAGTAACTGCAGCTCCTGGCCCCGCTGCCGTCTGGAGACTCGGCCATGATCAGAACCTGCTTTCAGTGGGTCTACTTGTGCCTGACGTATTTTGTATGTGCTTTTTGAAGGCTTCCTTTCGCTTCCACGTGTTAGCAGATTCCTACCAACGTTTCCAATACAAGTTACCTACAACGTGCAGACCATGTCCTGCCCACCAGCAGAGAAAGCGTCTCTGCTCAGAGATGCTCAGCATCTTTCCCAGCTCTCAGAGCTGGTGGTACCTTCTCTTGGGGGAGGTTGACCTTTGGAGTTTCCTTCCAGCCCTATTTTTTCTAATTATCCTTAGGGAAAAGGAATCTATCTGAAGCAATTTAGGGAGGGGCTCCGGACATTGAGGTTTAGCTCCTGCAAAGGGCAAAGCGAAGCAGAACTCATTCTGCTGAAGTTATTCAGTGCTACTCCCTGCCAACATTTACTTAATTATCTTTCTGTTCTGTAATGGCAATTGAGTTACAGCTTTTTCCTGGAACTTCTATATCCTTCCCTAGTGGATGTGTTTGTGTGTGTGTGTTTTAAGGAAGAATAAATCGCGCCCTATCAGTTCTGCTTTGCTGTAGGCAGAATTTATGATGACCTTGTTGGAGAAAGAAGCCATGAGGCAGGACAGGACAGTGCTGCTGCTATATTTCAGCTATTAAATATGCATCATAAACTGAAGCCTCTTCTCCCTCTGCTTTTCAAAAGTCTGTCCCAGGGATATTGTTGCCACTTGTCAGGATCATGCGCTGCCTAAATGTTTTGTTCCACAGTTCTCATCCTGCCTTCCCAGATGACCTTAGTGCTCGTGGGCTCCTTCAGCAGCTCCTCAAGAGCTTCGGTTGCCATTTCGGCCCCATTCTCCCAGTGCAGAGCTGCCTGGATGGCCATTGTACCTGGCAGGTACATCAGGGCAGTCCATGTGCCTGGTCACCCACCGGCATCATTCACTCCACTGTCTCCTTGCTCTGTGGAGCCGCGGGGAAGGCAGCGAGGGAGGTGCGAATGTTCACAGCCAGTTTTAGCTCTGTAGAAGAGCAGGCAAAAGGTCCAGGGTGCTCGTCCCAGCTCTCGCCAGAGCCAGTGGGGAGACACAGGCACTTCTCAAAGTGGGGGCCTCTTCTCACAGCCCAGCCTGGCTCATCTGCAAAGGGGGCTGATGAGAGAGCGAGCATTAACACCTAGAAGAAAAAGCTGGTGTCAAACTTTCAGATAGTAAAATTTAAGTAAGATTAATTTATTTCTCTGCTTCACATGCACACTTGGAAACTGAGAATAAGCTGATTTCTCTAGAGGTGTTTCAAGGTTAGTTATACTCAAAGTTGTTGCTCAGGCAGTATTTAAATGGGGCCCTGGTAGATACGCAGGGATCAGAGCTTTTTATCCTGCAAGAGCTTTATCCCAGGCCTTCTAGTTAGTAGTCCAGGCTGCCATCAGGGTGAGCTTACTGCCCGTGTCCAGAGCGGGGCCGAGGAGCTGCAGAGACGCGGCTCCTGCAGCAGCTGCAGCCAGGCCAGAAGCTGAATGCAGCTCAAATGAGCTGAGATGTTAGGCTCTTTGCTTGCAAGAGGTTTTTGATGCTTAGGACCCTTGAGCACCTTTAGATTTGAGTCTGAGGAAGTGCTTTGTTCTCTCTCGGCGGTTTTTTTCATCTAGTTTTCCTGTCTGCAGCCGGAGGAGACCCCAGTGTGAGATGAGGGTCTGCTCTGCTGCCCTTCACCCAGGAGAGAATGCAGCCCTGATAGACATGATGCCAGTCAAGAGGGAACAGGTCATGGTATGTTTTGCCAGTGACCAATGATGTGATCAGAGGGGAAAAGGGGGTTTAAAGGAACACTTGACAGCCCTCCCTCCAACTCCCTATTAGCGCAGAGTTGCCAGCTCCCATACACAGAGACGAGCGCCGTGGAGTGGAGGCCCAAGGTGCCTTTGGACTTATCCTCACACCCAAGGGTTATTTGACTTGAGTTTTATTTAGCATCAAGTTTTATTTCTGCGGGGGGAAAAGAGGGAAAGCGCAGGAGAGAGACAAAAAAAAAGAAAAAAGAGGGAGCTGATGAATTTTCCTCTTCCTATGGAATGAAATGCCAGCACTTGTTGAGTTGCATCTTCATCGCTGCCTTGGGGGTATTTGATTTCATGAATCTGATTAAATTATTCTGCTCTCAGTATTTCTTTAATATTGCTTTATAAAATATACTCCTAGTGGCTTCAGTGGTGAGAGCACTTGCTGTACTTTCTTTAAAGCCTGCGCGGTCCTCCTGGGGCTGGGGGGAAGAGCCCTTATTAAAGAGTTCAGTGATAAAAGCTTCTTCCTCCAGGAGAATTACTTTGAAACAACTGAAACCCACACATACTTTCTCATAATGCTACAGAGGCACCCAGTGCCTAGTGCCTTGCAGGGTAAGAAATGGCCATTGGTGGCTTCATTGACGTCTATGGAAGTCTCAGAATATTGTCATCTGATCAGGAGTAATATTTGACTGGAGCTTTTAATAAGCTCATATTCTGCAGCAATGGCAGATAGCGGGAATTTGTTCCATGGTGAAGCCTTGTGATGTTACAGGGTTTTCTGAGATCCTGACCTGGGGTAGGGTAAAGCACAGTCTAAACACTCAGGGAGAGACTGTCCTTGTGGCAGAGACCGCAGGGACCTCCTGCAGAGTGGATAAAAGCAGAGAGGAGAAACAGAAGCAGAGGGGAGGTTAGGTAAGGCCATGCCAAAGGCAAGTGCAAGAGATGAGGAAAAACCACCCTCCTCCCTTCCTTGTCCAGCACTGCAGCGCTGCCGCTCATCAGGGGTCCTGTTTTAATAAGAAATGAGCCATCCCGCTGCTGTTCTCTGCTCCTTGATGCGCTATCAGTTCTGGCCACGGAGGCTTCGGAGACTGGACTTTGCAAAATCACATAGGAGTTTTAGGCAAGTTTCTTAAATCCTAAGGTAATGCCTAAGGAAAGGTACCATATATTAGGCCAAGGTGCAGAAATCTGCATAGAGGCTGTAGGCCAAAGTCAGGCTCTGTGACTTCCAATCAGTCTTTCTCCTCATCAGTCCCATCACATGTTCCAAGAAATTCCTGTTCACTGCATCCCTCAAATGGATTTAGGGTGAGGAGTAAGGAAACTCGCCTAACCCTCTACTGGTTCTTAACTGGGAGTTGCCCATCTAGTTACTGTTCATGAAAGCTCTGTAATGTTCTTAACTGCCTGCAAATGACTTTAGTTGCATTGCTTCTAAGAGCAATACATAATGTATATAAATGCATATAGTAATTGTTAGGAGCAACTCAGCCATCTACTGCTGGTTTGCAAGATAAATGACATTAATCAACAGGAAGCCTACAGAACTTTTGGTGAGTCATTTGTTATGCTAATTGAGCTACTTAAAGTAAACTGTCAATGAGTAGCGATTTCTGACAGTTGAGATGAGACGTGGGGCTAATTAATCAGCTGCCATAAAAAAAAACCCTGCTCAATTTTAATAATGTAATATTTAAGAGAGAAGATAATGTTAAGCATCTGACCAGAGCCCTCTCCCAGAGGATATAGTAGCAAAAGACATAACCCATCATGGAAATCAAGTTTCTCTAGAAAGAAAGCAAAACAAATGGTTGACTGCACAGAGATGACAACCTTTGCAAGACTGTTGATGTGTCCCATAGGTTGCAGGAAACTTTTTAATTAATACACAGATGCCTAACTTTTGCTCTAAATTACCTGTGTCCTTTTCTATCAAACCCCCTGTTTTCAGTGAAGGTACTTTGCATTCACACTGGCAACAATGAGATCATTGGTTCTGACTGTAAGGCTCCGTCTTACCCTACAAATCACAGGGATTGATGGGATACACACGCTCCCGAGTGCCTAGGAGGCATGAGCAGCATTTTGGCAAGCCCTGTGGAGCATGATGGTAGGGGACGTAATGGTCCAAAGTTACGACTGAGATCACAGGAAAAGCTTTAGGATGTTCCATCTCTCCTTGCCTGCTTGGTTCCAGGGGGGTGATTGGGACTGTTATTTTACAATCCTGCCACTTTCCCTCCTGAAATCTTGCCAGCTGGTGGGGAGCTTGATCTCCAGAGTGTCCAACGCAGCAGCATGCAGGGCTTTTCAGAATAGAAACCTTGCAGTCGTAGAGCATCCAGGGAACTTTCTGCTGTGTATTTGCAGTTAACATTTTTGCATAACAGGCCTTAACCAGCAGAGCCACAGGGAAGTTACCACTTGTGAGACCCACCAAGAGCTGCCTGCAGCAGTTGCCACATCAGCCGGGTTCCCAAACTCCGGGTTCACTTCTGATCCAATGAAAATGCTCAGACTCAAACTGGAGGGAAGCCTGAACTTGGGTTAGGCTAGCCACTTGCTGCAGCTGTACAGCTTTTGTTCTTAATTATGCTTTTTTAATTTCAGGAGTGGGGAAATTACATGTGCATGTTCAAAGTGTGTATTTTTCAGCCAGAGCTATACTTTAAAATACATTATTCCTCTCCTCCTGTACTTACCTTCTGTATGTAATATAAGTAACTAATCTTGATTCCACTGGAGATATGATGAAACTCCTGTTTTCTTCAGTGACAGCAGGATTGGGACTAAAAGCTGCTAGTGCATTCCACCCCGAGGTGGCTGCAATTGTGTAGGATGTGAGCAATGACTCTAGGACTATAGCAAGTGTCAGTAGCAATCACCGGTTACCAATTTCCATCCTAAATTCTCCCTTTTATGCTTGCTGAAAACTTCCTCAAGACAATTTCCCTTTTATTGCAAATTTCCATTCTTAGTGTCAGCCACAAAGATTGTGTAGAATCAAACCTGCCTGATTTCCTCAGTACAAGCCTGGGCAGAAAAATAAAATGAACAAACCAACCACTGCTCTTAAATGCTGCCATCCAATTTTTGTCATAAAATAGTAGGGTAACATATGACCTGATTTTGGACTGTTGTGAAGTGCATTTCCATTGCCCTTGGTGCAATGGAAATTGTATCAAATTTTATCAATAGGGAGGGTGAGGCAGAAATTCTAAGTTTTTTGTCTCCTTTGTTTCTTTGTTTCTTTCTTTCTTTGTTTCTTTCTTTCTTTCTTTCTTTCTTTCTTTCTTTCTTTCTTTCTTTCTTTCTTTCTTTCTTTCTTTCTTTCT
>JAUBOD010000950.1:1388611-1398914 GCA_032353885.1 Nothura maculosa
ATTTCTTCTCACAAAGCAGCATCCTGAATTAATTCCTTGAAACTCCGAAGATGTTCCTAGGCCCCTATCGCCACTCCCAGTCTCTGGGAGGGCCCTTCTCCCCTTCCCGCACCCCGTGCAAACATCTAGGCTGGACAGATCTCATGTTGTGATTCTAATGCTTCTGTCTGTTGTCTGCGTTCTTTTCTGCTTCCCTTCTGGTGATTCCTCAGTTTTAGGGACCATTTAAAATCAGTCCTTATTCCTGTTACCCCTCTCTTCTTGCCCTGGCTCACTGGACTCAACTCAGGCCTCTTCCAGTCAGGCCAGCAGGCTGGAAGCCCTGTAGTGGTTGGAAGATCGCCAAGGGGAGAAATAAAGAGAAACAAGGCCCACACTGCCGAGGCTCACAGGCTGTGGGGAGAGGAGCAGGACGGTGGTTTATTCCCATTAACCCCCTCTTGCGGGGGGGGCGGGCAAGAATGCCTGTGCTGTCCCACCTCCACGGCGGTGGTGTTTGGAACAGTGCAACCAGGTAAACGCCTTGACAGACTAGACCACATAGCCAAGATAGCATTACTAATTTGATTATGTCGCTGTGACATTATTAACCCACTCAACCATCCTTTGGATGCTTCGCTGCCTCCTGAACCGTGCGCTGCTTTTCCTTCCCAATGACAGGCTGAGGATTCTTTCTCCCTACTCTATTGTTCTACCCGACTCCTGCTTTACACAATAATTTCTCATAATACTTGGCTTTCCTAACAGCTAGCTATCTTGCTTGCTTTTTCTTTTATATTTCTGCCTGTCTGCCTGCTTCTCTATCTTTCTCTGGCCTGTCTAATCATACTGTCTTCTATAATAATTGCACAAAACATTTCTTTCCTCATTGTTGTAACCACATACATAGGGTATATTCTTGAAGAATAGCCCAACCTCTCTTTAGGTCTAGAAGAAAAAAGTCAGGATGCATTTTGTGTGAAATCAGCACCGAATGAAACACGAATGTATTAACTTTCCCACTCCAAGGTGTGCTTTGTAATCTCCAAGCTGTGCAGATATATTCCTGCTGCTTCCCTTTCTTTTGTTCTGTGTATTATTTTCTGCCTTTATGGACCCATTCCACAGTGCTGGGGGGTAAAGGGTGCAACTCATTCCTCTCTTTAAAATGTAGCTTATAGCTCTATGGACAGAAACTTTTCCCAAGAAGAAAGTTTGAGTCCCTCTGAATCAAGGGGCTCAGTAAAGATTTCCTACAACCTGGACAAGAACTATCACCTCATCCTTGTAGTGGCAAAACAGCTTCTACCAGAACACTTCAGCCTGAAGCAAATGTCCTACCAGTGAGGTCTCTCCACATTGTGTGCAGCAAAGGGTTAGCCACTCAAAACCAGGCTCCCAGGCAGTTGGAGTGCTCAACATCAGGGGCTGTGTTGTCCCCACATCTGCCTTCTCTTTGGCTGGAAGCCGTCAGGAGCGCGGTGCGGTTCCCCAACCGGGGCGTGCGCACAGAAGCGAGCGCCGCTCCACATAGGGAGACTCAAATGCATTTTTAAGTCTGTGCTAAATCAGGACTTGAGAGTGTTCTTGGGAGGGGATTTCTTCTCGAAGGCATTGTGCAGAGCTGTCTCTTCGTATCACATGAATAACCGTGATATTGGGCTCTTAGTGTTAGAGATGCCTTCCTCTCTTAGTTATGCCAAGGAATCATTTTACTGGGATCTCAGCTCCCCAGACATCTTGCTTTTGCTCTGTTTCTCTGTTTCAGGTCTATATTTTTTTCTGCAGCAGGAGCAATGCTGTAGTAACAGCATTAGTAGCCCTAGGCCTGGGCTTCCACGTGGGGACCAGGACTCCCTGGAATCCCACACAGGGACCAGGATCCTCCTGCATTAGAGGGAGGATCACAGACAAAACAAGCGCCTCCATCTGCAGGGCTCTGCTATAGCTTTTTGCCTTTTAGTTTGGTCTTCTGATACTTGTGTCCTGTTGTAGCTTTTTGCGGTGCCTGAGTACTTATATTTTCATGTCCATCCTGTGTGGATTCTCTGGTGTCTCTGGCATGAAGTCTTCATGCCTTTCCATGTACAGAGTCTTTAACAGGCCCTGTGCTCAACATCACCCACCTATTTTCATAAAAAAATGATGTACTGGAAGTAGTTTATTGGTCAGGTTTGGTAGGAATTGGGCAAGAGGTTCAAATCAAACCAAGGGGAAGAGGAAAGACCATGGCACACTCACATACACAGGCAGATAATACTGCTTCTTTCCTCTATGGACTTACCAAAAAGAAGATGCTTGCCCCAAAGTGTTTACAATTATACTGTAAGGGCAAAACTGTGTGTTACTTCTTGAGCCTAACAGCTTATAGTCACTGTGAGATGGAAGAGATTGGATTCTCTCCAGGACACATCCTACTCTCTCCCTTCATAGCACTAGCTCTGTGGCTCATCTGGGCCAAATCAGCTCACCAAATTGACAGAAATTAACAGGGCAACTGGAAAAGAGAGGGGACGGCTGTTTACTGAGCTGAGCAGGTGAACAAGCTCGGTGTGTGACAAGCAACAAAACCCTGGCAGGGGAGAGTGGCAGGACTACACGGCCATGGACAGGCTGCCCTGATAGGGACTGGCCTTCCCTTTGTCAGCAAGAAGTTGTCAGACAGAAAGCCTAGTTTCACCAGGAAGCAGAGGAGCAGACAGGAGAAGAAAGGCAGAGGAAAGACACTGTAGCACAGAACAGCATGAAAGACAGCACCTCTGTATACAGCCGCGCTCACCATCGTGCTGCGTTTTGGAGCACTCTGCCTTTAAGCTTTTGGGAGTTTTTAAGGAAATGCAGCGCTGAAGCGATTTCTGACTGGAGCACAATGCAAATATGAAATGATGATGACTAATATTAAAATGAAGCTGGACAAAGCGCAGGGAAAGTAATCCAACAGGGAATAATCTCGCATCGAATTTCTCGGAGCCCCAGCGCGGCAACTTATTAGCTCTCTTATAGCTCAAAAAAAATCAAAGAACCAAAGATTCCCTTAGCCTATTTGACAAGGAAATAATTTAATAATAGTAATAATTGTAAACACAAGGCAGGAATAATAAAAATAGCAATGCTAAGACTACACCTATATATAAAAAGAAATGATTTCTCCATACACTTCTTCAAAGAGCAGTGTATAAAATAGCACTTTTTGTCCCTTTGCATCTCTTTGTTCACTAGCAGCCTCCAAGAAAAGTATCCACCCTCGCTGACCATTAGAGACAGAAAGGGGGTGGTGGGGAGCTCTGGTGATTCTAGTGTTTATTTCAAATCGCTGCTTCCTGAAGTGTGTTCGGCCTGAGCTCTGGCTCATTTGCAGGATGCTCTGAGAAACCATCCCTAAAGCGTGCCTTGGCCTAGCCCATCGCAGTGCACAATGTGAAATAAAGGAGACTCTGTATTATTTACAAAAATAAGCTAGTTTGTCTTAGCTACTGGTGAGTGCTTCGTTGTTCCTGCTATTGCTGCATCCTCTCCTGAGCTGCAGGGCAAGTCAAAGACCACTTGGGGTTTTTTCACCCTTATTTTTTCCCCTGCAGCATCACCATGAATGTTACCTGTTCCCCTCCCTGCTCTTGCAGCTCCAGTGGGCCATGATTTTCCCAAAAGAGCAGTATGTGGTGTCCACCTCATCCCTGCATGTGTAAACCACCCCTCAAAACACAAAATGGGAGAATAATTCCCAATGTCCTGCCTTCTGCTTGGCAGCATAATTTACCCAGCACAGAGGAGCCCTGTCTGCCGGTTGCTCTTTGCACACCTGGGGCACTCATATCACCCCGCAAAGTATGTGCATATTCACTCCCTGCTTTATTATCTTACTGCCTTATACAGAAAAAAATGATGTACTTTATGCAGACAGCCACAGACAGCATTTTTGCAGGCAGGCTGCCACGCTGCAGACATACAAGCCCATGTGTATATAACACATATGTGTGTGTGTGCATGGAACATGTGCACGACACGCACAGCTTGTCTGGTACAGGGTATTTCTTGTTACCTCCACACACCCTCAAGGACCCATGCATTAGGGTATGGCACATGTGGGCACCCCCCCGTCCAATGCACAGCACAGGTAATTACACCTATGAATAGGGAATGTAAAAAAGGGGGCAACAGAGTAAGAGGAAAATAGCAGTGACAGAGGTTACAGAAAGAGGCATGTGCTCTCCTCTGCTTCCCAAAGTGCCTTCATGTGAAATCTTGGAAATGTTAATAAGAGTTAAGCAGGTGAGACCGTCAACAGAAGGGGCAGTGGATGTGTTGGAAGCTGCTCCGAAACACCTGTCCCCTTGTACCGGAGCTCGGCTCTGCTGCTAGTGCTTCCTCCTTCGCTGCTGAGGGAAAAATCAGAGATTCCTGCACAGATTTTCAGTTTAATTGCTCTATAATGCCATCTTGTGGCTTTTTGGCTCATGAAGTTGGTTGGTTGTTGCATTAATCCCCAGATGAGGCAATTGCTCCGTAAAGGCAGAAATAGAGAAGGAAAGAGAGAAAGGAAGGCATGAACATCTGCCTGTGTGGGCAGGGGGTCAGCAGCTGTGCTGGAAGGGGGGGCTCTCCCTAGATGACAACTTAGACTGTGAGGAGACCCGAGTAGTGGTCTGGATACACCTGCATCCAGCTGACCTTAGCAGACTTCTCTGAAGCAGTTTTCAAGTCACCTGCAGGACCAGGTGATAGAGTCAAAGTGCATTATTATTACTCAGTGGAAGGTCAAGCTCAGATAAAGCCGTGGTGCTGTGTGGTTTTAGCTCTGAAGAGAGATGGGAGTTGTAGAGAGCTCCTTTTTCTCTAGCAAAAATGGAAGCTGGTGGTGGTTGATTCTGCCTCTTTTGTGGCAGGGCTGATGCCATCACGGGAGCTTCGTAACAGACATCAGGTAAAGAGGAGTCTTGTTCAGAACGCACCAGCCACGACTGTAAAACAATGTAAGTTGGAGAGGGGCTGCAGGAGATCCCATGTGCTGGGTGATGCAGACAGCACACCCTGATCTCCTGACTCTAGATAGATGGTGAAGTGAGGGAAAATTATGTGTAAGAAAATGAGCAAAACAGCAAATCACATCACTCAAATTATTGGCTTCAGGAGCTCTTCTCCAAAGTGAGCCAAATCAGAGGCCACCCACTGTGTCCTAGAGACATTGGTGTCTGATCATCTTTGTGTGTGATCTTTGTGGGGTTGGTGAATCATGATAAATGTAGCCCAGAATTAGATTTTTCCTGTTGGCAGGGGAAGCCTTGCTTGCTAGGAAGGAGCTGCTAACTTCAATCTAATTCCGAGTAAGGTGTATCGTGCAAGAAAAATATACCCCTCTCCTTCAAAATAAAACCTAGAACCACAGTCATTTGTTGTCAGCTTCACCATAAAGACACCAAAAAGGCAATAAGCTTGTTGGATTTGAGCTGCTTTCTTATTCTAAAGATAATCCCATTAATATTAGAAGTGTGATATAATCCAGTTAACTCAGTTAGCAAAAGCAGGAAGGCAGAACTTCATCCTGGCTAGAGAAAGTACCGAGACTTTCAGGATGATGTGTGCTGGCTCCAGTCTATGGCTGAGTTAATTGGATTTGTGTCGGGATGCACTGCAAGTCCATCTCTGACTACCATGTAGACCTAATTCAGGCCAAAGAAGACACACACAAGCTTTAAATAAAATATATGTATATATGTGTGGGTTTGTATATCAGAAAAAGACCTCACCCTGCAAACCTATGCTTTTGTTAAAGAGGACAGGCCACAAAGCACCAAGAACATGAACGCCCTCCACCTTTTCCCTCCATTGCCTATTGCCATTTCTCTTTAGTTTTGGCAAGTGAAACCTCCATAATCAGCTGTTTTTATAAGAGTGAGTGAACAATCAACACTCCTATGGAAATAACCGTGTGGAAGGCTGCCCTTATTCAAAGGAAAGGGAACCCTGAAATGTGTTATTTGGGATATACCTGAGGAAACTAGCCCTCAGAAGAAGCCTTATTCCTAATTATTGCAAGGATTGTCCCATTTGACATGCAGTGGACTTTTTGTATCTTCTGATTCAGTCATGTCCATCATACAAGTGTCTTGTTTCATCTTAAGAACAGTTAGTTATGTTTTTCTGGAGAGGTTTGGTTGTATTCATGTCAACCATCTTTAACCACCTACAGTGTAAATCTGTCTCTTTGGATTGTGATTCACCTGAGCTATTTTAGAGTGTTAGAGTGGGGTGATTCATGAGAGGTGCTTAGCTCCCTTCATTGAGAGTAAGGGGACAGGCTCAGCTGCAGGCATCTGCACTTGGTCCCATCTCTCCTATGCTTTGATCTATTTTGGAAGACTTCTCCACATCTCCTTCTCTTCTACTCTAAATTTAATCATATCCACTTCCTACCCGTTAGTGTAGATAGGAAGTCTCCACTCATATTGGACAGTCCTGGAGCTAAAAGCTCCAGCCTTGGTGCAGATGGCGAAAAAAATGCCCCGGATAACTTGGAAAATGCCATGGTGAAGGGCAAGGGTGGAGTCCTGTGTGTGACCTGGTAACATGACATGAGCCATAATAGGAGTGCTTTATGGGCCAGGCTTAGCTCTTTGTGATAAAAGATCCCCTTGCAGGAAGGTGTCTAAACAGGAAGAAAAACAATGTGCACCACAGCAAAAACTGAACCTCAGAACATGTGTTGGTTGTTTTTTTTGGTTTGTTTTAACAGTGCTCTTTTCTCCTTGGTACAAACGTGGCTTTCCCTAGCAAACTACTTGTGAATTACCTATGAACCAGCCCAAAAGCCTATTTACCACCTGTACCTAAATACATGGCAGGGAGTTTGGCACCTCTCCAGCAAGAACAAACATCAAGGACAAAATCATTTATAGGGTAGCTCTAGTCAGAGCTGTCTTGGTCTCTTGTTTGCAGCTGAGAGATTATACGGTGTTGAAACCAAACACAGGCTGGGAAGTAATAGGCCGTGTTATCAGCAGCAGCAGAAGAAAAGGTTTTGTTGTTGTTGTTGTTGGGCTGTGGTTTTTTTTTTAAGTGTATTTCTCATGTAGATCTTAGTGTGGGATTTTGGGAGAAACTGCTCAATACTTCAAATTAAATGCAAGATAAACCAAAAAAAAAAAGGAAAAAGAAAAGAGAATAAAAATCCACAGAGTAGTCAGACTCTAGTTTAGTATTCCTTTTCATTCAAAACCAGGCCTAGCATCAGAGCCCTGCAGATGAAGCTGTCTGGTACAGCCATGGTAACTGGAAACGCCTCTCTGCACCTGGGCTCCAACTGCTTCCTCACAAGGTGAAAGACAGGGTTGTTCTCTGCACTTTACATAATCCTTCTCCCCCTGGTGTGACAGCAATACTGGCTGGTAATAAATGTGTTAGTGACTTTGTCTTCTTAGTTCCCTTGTCCATGATGACCCAGGAGAGGTTATCACACTCCTTCCTATTGTACTTATCAGGCAATTCAAGAAAAAAATCTTTCTTTTCATAATCTCCACTTATGGAGGTAGATGAGGGAAAACTGCACAGAAACCCAGCTCAGGAGGTGAAGCTTCTGGACTCAGCTCTAGGCTCTTCCTGCCTGTGGCAGGGTGGTTGTAGTGGGTATCTGCAGGTGGAGAGGTTGAAGCTAATCAACACTGAAGCCTCAAGTTGCGTCACGTTGTGCAGTTACAGCATCAGATGTCAGGCAACTCTCTCACTGCATCGTCTACCTTGGTGCCTTCCAATGGTGGTTGAATTCAATGGCTTTCTCATGGAAAGGAGTTCTGCTTATAAACTCTGTGATACTGCACTTAAATCCTACATTTCTTTAGTGGCTTGGTCTTTCCTGCCTTGGGTGAGGTGAAAAGGGAGGCTCTCTGAAGATGAAAGGATTCTCACATTCATAAAATCTCTGTTGATTTTGTTACTGTGGGATAGAAAGGCTAGAGGAAAACACATTCCTCAGTCTTGCCCTGTGTGTGAGAACCCTGCCCACCTCGAGCTGCACAGGTTCTCAGAGTCGTGCACTTGATACCGGGAATATGGATTTAAAGTGGAAATCTCATTTGGTTAGAACTACTGGGAAGCAGTTAGCCTGGGCAATGATAGGAGATAGCACAAGTTTCTGATGGTTCTGATTGCAATAGCAGAGCATCAGGGAAGTTTTTCTTTTAGGGCTCTAATAACAATGCAAAACATTCCGATGAAGTTGAGCTGATCCTGGTTTGTTTAGTGATTTGCCCGAGAGAGCAAGGTAAGCCCCAATTTGAAGGGCATACCTGGCAATAAAATGGTTAAGTCCAAATGTTAAGGACTTATCTGTCTTAATTAGACCAAGATGTGCTGTCTGTGCCAGTCCTAGACTTTCAGCAGGGACATGGGCAGGGCTGCTGGCTTTCCCAGAAGACTCATGTCCTCAGAGAGCAACTCTATAGGGGCTGATAGGAATAATAAACATGTGGGCACTGAACAGGCATCATCCTAGAGGTGTTTTCCTTACCCTGAAGAGCAGTGACTGCTTCTCACCCTCCTTCTTCCCTCTTAGATTTGTTCTCTTCCCCACTTACTGCATTTAGCATCCCGTGAAGTAGGCACTTCAGCACTGCCAGTGAAATAAACTGCCTGCCACCTGCCTACCTAACTGCAGGTCCATTTTTTTCCCTTCTCCCTGCTGCAGATTTGTTGGCCAGAGTCAGAGCGGGCTCCTGCCATCTGCATCAGGTTGTATTTTAGCATTGCCCAGGCTTGTTGCAATGAGGGCTTTCGACTTAGGACTAAGAAGAACAGTAACTCTTAGCACCAGAGCCAGCATAGCTTTGCCTTTGTGGGAGAAAGTTAGGTGGAAGAAATGTCTTGGGATATCGAATATTCCTCTGCTCTGTTTGGATCCTGAGGCATAAAGGAGAAAACTTGCAGGAGGTGTCTGGTTTGCCTGGGCAGGACCAGTAAGACAGGAGCTACTCTGCTAAATTGAAGAGACCAGGACCTGTTCTCTGGCCCTGAGGACAAGTGGCACAGAACAGTTCTCATCCATATGGCCAAATTCCCTCCCTCCCAGAGCAGACTGGCCTCATCCAGACTGTTTATCTGGAACTGCTCCTGGTCTGTGCTATCCGCCATGCCCTACCGAGGCATTGTTTGGGAGAGCAGTGATTGGCATAAACTAAAACCATGCCAAGGATCACGCCAATAATAAAACTGGCTGGTTGCTCTCTGGCCAGTGCCTGAGCCCATGTCCTGACCTATTTCGTACTGGAGCTGTGGCGTCAGAGACCACACACCTTGGGAGTACCTTTGCTTCAGAGCCAGGCTGACGAGCTTTGCCTTGGAGAGTAAAATCCAGACTACCCAAACTTCTGTGCAGACCCAGGATGCCGAGGTTATGGTCTTATGAGCCTGCCCTTAGCTCATCATGTTATTTTGAACTGTTTGTGCAGGTTCAGGGTGAAGAGCTTTTGGGGTAAAGGTTGAAGACCCATCAACCTGTCCTACCAAAGGGCAGAGTCTGCCTAGAGTTGTGATTCCACAGCTCTCTGGAGCTTAAAACCCTTGACCCTGCTCTGTCCTTTTCAGAATTTAGCTCAGTTTTGTCCTGTTAAGCCAGCCTTTGTCTGGGAGATCATGTCTTCTTTTAGAGCCCAACAAGGAGCGACTTTAGCAAACCATGTGGGATTCACCTTTTCTCCACCTTCATTTCATACTCCAGCACTGTGATTAAATTAATTTTCTGATGATAAACACCTCTTTGCCTCTTCTGAGGAGTGTACCTATTTCCTTGTGTGCTGTTGTTAATTGCCAGCTCAGGTCTACTGGGGATGCCTGCATAAGCTGCACAAATACAGCGCAAGTCACTTGTCTGTTTTTAAGTAGACAGACCATTAAGAAGTCGAGTAGAGCTGTAATCAACTCATCTCCTCTCAGATGTAGGCTGCTTCATCTAAGCAAGTGACCCCAGACTCCCTTTAGAGCTCATGGAGGCTTCCTCTGACTTTTTTACATGTCCACCTTGTGCTGAATCACCTCCTACACTGAACCATCTTCTTTGACTCTAAGGAAGCCTGATGTGGCTCTCTTCCTTGGAGAGATCCACAACCCAGACACCTCTTTAGTTCAGATAACCCCCACCCTTGAGGTGTAAGCTAATAAGAGCCCATGTTATGGCTCAAGATGAACTACAGACAGGAAACTGCTTGCTCTTCTCACAGAAATGGTGACAGATACTGAGCAATTCTCTCAGAAAGCTCTCTTCGCAGTGGAGTCTGTTTGCTGAGTTAGGCTGCAAACCGGAGAGAGGGTTTGGAGCATAACTTGGGTTGTCTCTATA
>JAUBOD010000950.1:1401656-1412918 GCA_032353885.1 Nothura maculosa
GTATTTGCTGCCTACAGCCATCACACAGGAAGTGGTGTTCGTGATGCCTCTGTTCCTGGCCTTATATCAGCCAAGATAAAGCGTAACTCATCACATGGGGCTCTCAACACACTCAGTTTCAGGTCGATTTTTTGAGTTTCAAGAGGACCATGACAATGAAAAGTCACCAGTACTAAAAAAATTCAGCTCCTACTACCCAGGCCAGAGCCAGGCTTGGCAAGGACTTTGCTTTATGCTGGTTGGGACATCCTAGCTTTAGCAAAGCCTCCGAGCACTGCACGGTTTGCAGGAATAGATAAAAGGACAAAAGGAAAAGGCGGCCTTCCTCTGTTCCTCTCCATCTCATCTCACGGGTGCCCCCAGGGACATTGATAGATGCAGCTCTGTGATGCTGAAGAGAACCAGTTGAGGTTTTCAAAAGAGCTTGGTAGGAGGCACCTCACGTTGTCCCCACGCTTTTCCTCACTTCTGGAAAAGTTTGACAGCAGTAGCAGGGGACTGAGGAGCAAAAGGTCCATGGAACGAAAGTGGAATTAAAAGGCTTGGCCACCTGCGGTGTCAGTGTTGGACAGCCATCTGTCCCTCATTTGAAAGTGCCGTTACTGTCTGCCATACCTAATGTTGCTTGTCCCAGACAAATGTTACGGTGCTGCACGGAATAGGCTGATGTATGAGGCCCTGGCTCTGCAAAGCCGTCCTTTATTCCAAAGACAGAGAGACAGATATTCCACTGGGTTACATTACTGAGATCAGTAGAGCTACGCTTTAAATTAACTTCTTTTCCCGTCCAAGAGTGTTCCTGTAATATACACCTTCCTCCTTAGCTCACAGTGCTTCTTGTCTTCTTGCTGCTTAAGTACCCAAACCTCTAGACCAGAAACGACAGTTTTCCTTCTTAACACAAAAATACTCCCTCCACAAATATGTGTACATACACCTATGTATATAAAATGGCTAAGAATATACCAGACTATGCATCTGCCTACCCTCACACATGCACACAAACCTGCCTGACGTTATCCACCCCATACATTCCTCATCCCAAATACTTCATATGAAAAGACCAGCTGACACTGCCAGGCACCCTGTTTGGATGCAGTTTCTCCAAGACTTGTGCAAACAACTGCTTAACCCAGGCTCACTCCATCCCCTTCCCCCAGGTCCACACACTCTCCACACACACAAATAATGAAATTTCTCAAGAGTCCAAATATGCTGGGAGAAATAACAAGAGAAAGTCTGTTTGACACTAACTTTCTGAGTATATTCTCCATTCAAGAGTAGAAGTGAGTCTTTAAGGACCTGGTAGGTCTCAGAAGTTCAGCCCAGCTTTTGTCTGTGGAAATAGAGAAAATCTTCAAGGGTCAGGAAAGGAAGCACAGAGGGATTCCATTTAGGTTCTCTAATATCATCTTTAATAGGAAATCTGATGGTATCTCTTCTCTCAGTCATATTTACACTGTAGTTTTGAGTTGAATTTACAGAAGAGCTACACTGTTAGGAAAGGGGGAAGAAGGAGCAGATTCTCTCTGTGAATGTTTTGAGAACTGTATTCTGTTACTGCAACAGATAGTGATTCTTGGACTATGATGATACGAAGCCAAGAGGTATTAAGTTTCTTCCTTAAACTATGTAACTCTAGCTGGTACAGCGAGTCAGTGCCACTAGACAAACATTAGCACAGTAGGTGGTGGTGAATGGTAGCAGGAAATCTTGTTTACTTCTAAAGAAAATGGTTCAGATTAAGTGGTCAGAGAAACTACAATGTCTTTATGTTCATGGAGATTAATGTTCAGCTGTATCAGAAAGGGAAAAAACACTAAGGTCTTGTTGGTTAATAGATGACCACAGGTGCTTTCTCTCCCATACTATTCTCTGCTGAAGTCATGAAAACAGAGCTGATTTGGGTTGCTTAGCTTTGGTTTTAGGTCAGTGTATGGCTTAAACTTCAGTGCTGGTTTAGGAAGTGTTTTACAGCATTTCAGGGATGGGTATTTGCAAAACCAGAGACAAGGTGCCTCTTACTCCACCACTGCCTCCTCAGGGACCTCCTGGGGAGGAGGCAGGAGAGGGACAGGGCCGAGCGCAGCGGGCCGCGACAGTGTTTGGAGCAGATTTTCTCGGGAGGGGTGTTTGTTTTTTTGTTGGCATGGACGGGGAGCTTAAGATGTTATCTGCAGGCTACATTGTGTGCCATTTTAAACACAGTGCTCTTAATAAATACCGACAGCAAATCAGGACAAGAACAGACGCAAGTTGTTTCAGGCGACTTCTGTCAAGTGAACAGTAATGCGCCAGGATTAGTGGCAATCCTCTCCATATTGCGGAGAGCAAGTCGCCTGCGGATGAAGAGCTCCGGGCGCTGCACTGGCTTTGTCAAGGGGTCCTTGGTATTCCGGAGCAGCCGTGCAGGCCGCAGCCTCTCCAGCTGGCAGTTAGGTGGCAGCAGCAGTGGCAGTGGCGGCTGCTGATTTTAATTCCCATAGCACCCCAATGAGCCGACGTCCTAGTGGCTTCCAGAGCCCTCCCTTCATCCCCGCGATGCTGCTAATGCAACTGGACTTGCTCTTAATAACCAAAATGTTAATAGCTCGGTATCGTTAGGGCAACAGTCTGAGCCAGTGAACCATTAACTTCCATTCCATCGGGTGCAATCAAAGTCAAGGTGAAACGGGGCTCAAAAAGGCAGCAGCAACTCTCTGCAGTGACAACACGCTCCCTTATTTTAGGTGAG
This sequence comes from Nothura maculosa, assembly GCA_032353885.1. Classification (NCBI taxonomy): domain Eukaryota; kingdom Metazoa; phylum Chordata; class Aves; order Tinamiformes; family Tinamidae; genus Nothura; species Nothura maculosa. The sequence goes on from JAUBOD010000950.1 coordinate 1,404,391, forward strand.
CCTTGAAAACACGAGCTCGGAGACAAACCCTTTAATGAAATACCATTTTTCGAAACTTGTGCTTGCATCCTGAAGTGTATCACTCCTCTCTATCCTGAGAAGGAGAGTAGGTGCATGAGTAGGTGTAGCTCTTTATACACAGGGAAAACACCTCATGCAGATTTCCTTTCTGCATATGGACCCGTTTGAATTGACAGCGCTGAAATGTTACCCGGTAGCTGCAGACTGCCTAAAAGCGAGAATTAACAAACATTATTGAGTTCTCCCACTTCAGGGAACCCTCCCAGCAGTAGCCACAGAACTTGTCTGGTCTCTGGCATCTGACTTGAATTACTTTTCCCATTAGCACCAGGGGCTGACTCAGTCCCTGGGCTGGGAACTTCAAAGGTTCCTTCCAGGCACTGACCATGTTGCTTGTTAGGTCCTTGCCTGTAGCTGGGCATCGAAACTTGTATTTCAGTTTGATTGAGAAGTAACATCCTGAGCAAAGTCTCTTCTCTGTAGAACTTGCAGACTAGGAGATACTGGAGTGTCACATTAAATTAAAAGCAACATCTGACCTTCCATGGAAGCTCTCTCTCGAAAAAAATAATCACCACTTATTCTGCATCTGGCTGATGCTGGGATTTTGTTAGAACTGTTTAAGGTAGTTAATGATCTTCACTGTTGTCTCTTAGAAGCTGCACGGTGGCAGTCATGCTCTGCTAGCAATTGCCATGGAGCTGCTCTGTTCCCGCATCTCCATCTCGACCTCAGAAATCCTAAGCAGTGGGGAGCGGGTATGGAACCTTCCCCAGCGAATTTCCTGTGCAGCAAGAGGGTCCATGTGGGCTTGTTAGTTTTTCACCTGCTCACTCTCATTTTACATCTTACAGGAACTTTTCTTGTTTTCTCTCCTCCTTTTTTTTCCCCTGTCTTTACTCTGCCAGCAAAAGCCCTGCATTGCACATCCTTGTGAAATAGTCAGTATCCTCCATACAGGTTTTATGGAGTGTATAAAATGACGCACGCAGCAAAGGGAACGCAGACACCCAGCGCGTGAGAGCAGCCACACCTGAGGCGGGCGCGCATCCTGTTCATAACAAGGGCTCTAGCACTGATGGCATTTCACACCGAGGTACCCAGGGACCATCACATGCCTTGATGAGACCAAGGAAACTCAATAGACTTTCCAAACCTAATTAGTACTTAATGATCTGGAGAGACGCGGATGTCCATCACCTCTGCTTCAGCCCCTCTGTTCTTCCTCAAATTCTTAATTAACCTTTAAGGAGATGATGCGCTGATGAGTTTCCTAGGATAGGGCATTGATTTCTTTTCGCACGCGCACACGCTCATGCTCACGCTCACACACACCCCGCTTCACACACCAAAGCAGCCCCGGTGCAAATTCGCGGCTCCAATGCTCTCCACACAAGGGTTCTGCTGATCAATGTTTATTAATGAAGCGCTGCCTCGAAAATTGTTAATTGATGGCAATGCACCGAACGTTGTCTGGAATTTAACCTTATTCATCATTTAAGTATGTTGGAAGCTGGAGCGGGGTGTTAATTAATAGCAGAAGAACAAAGTTGGATCGTTCTGCTGTGGATTTGAAAAACAAAATCATATGCGCAAAGAGGGGGAAAGAAGCTGTGATTAAATATAAAGCTAGAGCAAAAAAAGTGAGAGAAAATGGAGCCAAAGTCAGTGTCATATTCAAGATGACTCACTTTGTGCCTATAATGAAATAAAAATTTGCTCGTGCGCTTATGTAATATTTTACTGTTGTGTCATATTTAATCAACTCAGAGTTTTAACAAGCTAAGTAGAAGGTAGGGAGAAGCTGCTACGACTGAAGTGAAAACAGATTAATAAGTTTTGAAAAGTTAATAGCCAAGTTTTCTGATTAAAAAAAAGAAATCAATGTTGGTAGCTGAATTCACCAGGGGGAAAATGACAAATGGAGAATGCCTTACTTAAAGTTCACTTAATAACAATCTAAATATCTGGTGATAATGTAGTATGCAGTGCTAACAGCTGCACTCTCCCAGGCTTGTCTAGGTGTTTTCAATGACTATTTGTTCTCCGAGCCATATCCCAGATTGATGAAAACCTCCCGACCCAAATATTCATTTAACTGATTGATTACTTGAGGGTCAACCCACTGCAGTTTGAATGTACAACTCCTCTGCAACACTGCACTGCACAGGACTGCTACCCTGAACGGTCTTGGGTTTCTGGACTTGAGTTTGGACTCAACTCAACTAGTTTGGACTAGGTGTCAGTCTCTAGGCCTGAGCCAGTTGTATGCAGCGAAGCGGATCACCTGGATGAACTAGTTTTCTGGTCCATGCAGGAGATTCTCTGCCAGTAGGGCCATGTGCTTTGCCTGTGATCAGGCTCGGGTGCACATTAACAGACAGTGTAGGCAGTGACAGTGGTGCTCCAGTAGCAAGATACTGTGATGCTGTAGACCCAGGCCCAGGTTCTTGTCTGTGATCCCACAAAATGTCATTGTATGGTGGGAACTGAAGTCGTGTCTTTCACTGGACCAACCTTCTCATCCAGTTTCTCTGTTGTTGGTGTAGGCTTTGGTCTCTAGGTATGTATTTCAGAGATTCTTTTGGGTTCTTTGGGCTGTTTGTCTACATGTAGTGTACTGTTTGCTCCGGAAACTCTATCATAGAGAAACACAGTGGTCCAGAGGGAGCGGGGGAAAAAGACACGTGAAACTTTTCAAAAACAAACAAACAAAAACAAACAAAAAACCCACCTAAGTTTGAATGAAATGTTGCTTCTCGATTAGTCCACCTTCTCAATTTTAAAGAAAAAAAAAGATATTTTGAAACACACATCAGTTTTCTGTATTTCAAAAGCCCTTAAAACTCATTTTTCAATTGACTTCAGTTAATTGGGAACATGCTCATTTAGTTCTGTTTGGGAGGATAAGACATGAAATCATCAAACATGGAGCCAAAGGTTGTCTAACCTATCTTTGAGCCTGAAGGAAGGATTAATTTTACCAATGTCTTTCCTGAAACCTGTAACCCTTGAGTTTGCTTGTTGATGTGATGGGATGGGTAAAACATAGAGCCCACAAATGAATGGAAAACGGACAACTTTTCCAACTGGGCAATAGAGCACAAGAGAGAGGAAGCAGAGCACAGCATTAGAAATCACAGAGGACATCAGTGAGTACCAGATGTGGTGGGAAGGCAGAGACACTGGTATGCCCAGATATTTGAAGACAGAAACAGAAGACCTGGTTTTGCCTCTGCAGTTGGAATTAAGCTCAGATTTCCTGCACTGCAGTTGGTGACTGTTCATGTGTGGCACATCCCAATGACTGGTTGCAGGAAGCTTTCCAGAGGGTACGGAAAGCTCCTGAGGCATCTGGACTACATCAGCGGCAGGATGGAGCTTTGCCGAAAGCACAAGAGAAAATTTCCTGTTCTGTGCTTCACGCTGGTCAGCTGAGGTCTGCTCTCCTGATACCACTTTGCTGGGTGGTTTGCCTTGAAAGCCAATTTGTGCTTTATCATCCCTGCTGCCCTCACAGGCCTGGGGAGGGAAGGAGGGTGCAAGCCATCAACTAGGAATCACCAAAGCTGGCGCATACACAGAGCCATGTAGGAGCAAATACCCTTGCTCTCAGTCAGGAAAGGTCTGGTGTGGGTTACAAGAATCTCTTCCTATTAGGGGCTATTAAGTGAACCATTTATTATTCAAAGCTGTGTGACTTAATTGTTCTGAGAGTGAAAGGAAACAAATCGCCCAGAGCCCAAGCTGCTCTCATTCCCTGTCTCGTAGGAAACCCTGACTGCAGAACCTGACAGCATCTGGGCTAGTGGGCGCAGGCTGTTTTCTCCAGCCCTTTCAATTCCTTGTCTTCTACTACTCACTGCGAGCGAGAAGGACTTTTACCAGGGCTGTGACAATTTGCTTAGAGGAGCAAAGAGAGAGAAAATATATGGCCTAAATTCAGGTCAATAAGTGACTAATTAAACAGAACACTGGTCTGATATTTGGGAAGAATATTTAATGGCAAATGAGACCAGCTTTCTGCGGTGAAAAATAAATAAACAGGAAAAACAGAAATGGAAGGGAAGGGAAGGGTGGTTGTGTAGACCACCAAGGGCAACCCAAAGCTGGCAGCTTAGTTACTGTGTTCTTAGCAGTGCTTACACCCAGCCCTGGACATTAGAATCTCTTTAACTGAGTAAAATAAACATGTTAATCATGATCCTGGGGATTAGCTTGTAGTTTACTTGCCATCACCGCAGCGTTTTTGGCCACCAGTGTTGCTCTTTATCAGAGCTGGTTTCACACAGGGATTAGGCACTGGCAGGAATGTACCTAGTAATCCCTTGAGGCTTCCTGGTGTCGGAGGTGAAGTACCTCACAAACAAGTTCCTGGCATGGGTGTCTCAAAGAGGCCCATCCTGATCTAACAGGGAAATCTCTAACCTATGGGCTGTATCCTTGGCTCAGCTCCTTTCTTCACCTTGATGGATGATGTGACTTTGAAGAAACCTGTTGTATTTCCTGCGTTGCTCCTCCTTCTCCCAACCATTGTCTGTTGAGGTGGCTCTGCATCAATGTTTGCCTCTTACGGCTTCTTAGTGGTCAGAGAGAAGTCCTCCTTATTTGTCCAAACTATCTGTAGTGCTTCTAATCTCTGCTTTCAGTGGAGTGAGATGTATCCTTTGATTCTGCAACTCATAAAACTAGCAATGATATTGTAACATTCAGCCTAAACCTGCTTTATTAGGGAGCCTGCCTTTAAACGATACAAGGTCAGCCATTCCCAAAGTGACATTTGAGTAAGCAGCTAAGTCTGGAAAGCCTGGGTGATGAAGTCTTTGTTGTCCCCTAGGAAAACTGGTGATGGTAGTTGTTGCACAAGCTGCTCCTTGCACAGTTGGATCCATGGGAGATATTCAAGTACTGATTTGAGTAGCTCCCTCATCCCTAGCAGCATCAGTCCGGTTTGCAAACAGGACCTCCACCACGCATTTCATCCCGTTTTGCCAGAATATCGTCATGCCTATGGCCTTCTCTTCCCTCCACTGACTAAACTTCCCTCCACTGACTCTGCATGCCCATGAGCAAACTTCCCTTGTGCTACTTGAATTGCACACGCACACACACACAAATAAAGACCTGCACTTGACTGGAGAATCTGCCTCTTTCGTTAACTTTTCTCAGTCACTCTTCCTCGACACGTAATTTGTTGACTTCATTGCTTTCCTCCTTCTGCCGTTTCTGTTCTGTTTTCCCCCTTCTCCCTCCCTCCCCACTCATCCCTACAGGTATAAATAACCAAAAAACATGTAGCTAACCATGCTGTGTCAGTCCCCGCTGTGCCAATTTCCCATCTGCTGCATCCCTGCCCCATCCTGCAGGTTGAACAGCTCCTGCCATGCTGAGTTGAATATGCCTGTGTTTGAAATTAAGCACGTGCTTAAGATCTCAGCTGAAGCTGGGACCTAGGTTAGGATGCTGGTGGTGAAGAGGCAATTGTAACTCTACAAATGGTGGCCCAGAAGCCATCTTATGATGCAAATGCCCAGTATTAATGAGGCTAATAGACACATGTGTGCAAGTCATTGAAATAGCAATATCAAGAGCTGGCTAGTGATGAAAGCGGAGACCAGAAAGAGGTCTCTGCTTGAATTTCCTGTGACTAAGCTAGAGGCCTATGGCGTCTATGAGCCCCAAATGCATGTTGATCAATTCCCTATCCTTGCTGTGGGGCTGCTCTGGAAATGCAGCATTTGCTGAAATAGAATAAAGCAGTGGTTACAAATGCTAGTCATTAACAGCGTGAACCTTCATATTCACCTGCCAAGGCATCGGTAGCAACTCAGCAATCTGCTTCCCTGAGCACTGACTGGTGGGCCTCAATGACATTGTTCTATTAGAGCTATTCAAAGCAACCATTTGAGAGCTGTCTGGCTGCTGCAGTCAAAGAATACTCGTGAGTTGCCCTTGACGTCCTCTTAGGCCCTCTTTGGAGACAAGTCTTCATACAGTCTTTCAGACAGTTTTCATACATAATCTACGACCAGTTCCTGAGCTACATGTAACCCCCTTGGGCCTGCAAGCTCCCTTATGTTGTATTGACCACTACCTTTACTTGGCACCTAAATACTACCAGTGTTGTGAGTGCTTCATAAATGATCATGTAACATGAGGATCCTACTCTGGTCCTTTCCTATGAGCACTGTGCCTGTTGCCTCCTTCATGCTTTGTTACTTAGAGTGCATTTGTCTCCAGCAGCATGTGCCTAACCACATTTGAGATTTGTCTGCTCATCCATCTATTTGCCTGTAATCAAATCTCCTAGCTGACAAATATAAAAACCTTTACAAATGTCAGGGTTGGTCTAACAGGATTGTGTAGCTCTCCCTTAATCAGAATAGCTATAGGTCTCATTTTCCCCTCTCCACCCCTCAGTCATGGCTAGTGAATGGCAGGTTTTTAGAAGTCAAAAGAGGATTTTGTGCAAGTTTCTTACAGCAGAGTTCCTGCCAAAGTCACCATTTCATCTTGTTGACCATCAGTACCTTAAGAATTACTGATAGTTTCAAGATTTTGAGAAGGAAATGAAGATTGGAGTGGATTGACTCTAGAGCTCAAGAAGATGGTTTTGTGACTAAAGGCCAGTTCTGTCACCAGACCTCCAGTCTACTGCAATTAGGAATTAAATTCAAATAAGAAACAGCTTATTCCAATATTAGCTCTTAACAAGGATTTAAATGCCACATGAGTAGCAAGACAAATAAGAGAAATTAGCTCCATAGCAAAAATATATAAAAAAACTGTTTTAAAAGCAACTTGAAAATGCTCCTTTTTTCCCCTTTAAAAAAAAAATGTTGACAAAAAAAATTATATGAAGTCCTTTCAAATTGTCCATGGAATATTTTGATTCCATGGACAAATAATAAGTGAATGCATAAATAAATATTTATCTTTGAAAAGACATCCATGCTGTGAATAGCAATTTGGGTAACTCATTCTCACATCTTCTTCCACCAGCCATAACCCTAAATTACATTACATGGCTATGGTACATATAGTAGTCGCTAGTCTTAGTGGAAAAGATAGTCCATCGTGGGACCTTCTGCTTACAAACTGCCCTGGGAGTGTTAGGGGAAAACTCTCCAGGGGGAAGTCATCCCTCAGCAGAGAATGGCAGCATTAGGAAATTAAATGCAGCTCCTCTGAAGTGTCTAAACACCAAAATTTTTTGGTCTTTCATGGTTTAAAAAAAGAAAAAAAGAAAAAAAAAAGATGATTTTCTTAGACACCAAATCTGTTTCAGCAAAAAGAGCTCAAGCCCTAAATTTCTGTGAACATACCCCCCTGGATTCCATTAAAAAGAATGCAGAACATGATTGAGACACCAAGCAGGCAGGCACAGCATAGGCATGGGAGGACAGACTTCTCCCTCGATGCCCCTCCATTTCTTCCTCAGACAAATAAACACTTCCAGATATGAGGCAATCCCAGCCTTCTGAGAGACCCTCAGGATCCTTTTGTTGGCCTCCAGGTCACATCCAGGAGCAGTCTTCCCTATGTCCTAGACACTGGATCTTTTTCCTCCAGTTCCCTTAGCTATTCCTACAGGGACTGTCAGGAGGAGCACAAGGAAAGCAGGCGCCTTTTACAACTTCTGGAGATGTTCAGCCGTCCCCATTCACACGTGGCATCTCTCACCACCAGAAAGGTAGTCTATTTGTTCACTCATTGCCAACTTGAATTTAATCTGGGCAGCACCCACAGGGGAGAAAAGAAAAAACCCACTGCCTCTCCCATTACTGTCCCTTCAGTTACCCTGCACAGCTGCAGCAAGAGCTGCCGAATTCCCAGACCTCTCATTTATATGGAGGTTCTGCCTGGGAGCCTCGTTGTTCAAATATAACAAATCCAGCAACTTCATGAGCTGAGCCACTGCAGACTTCTCCCTGTGACTGCAAATGGGAATGTGCTGTACAAATGAAAGCCCAGATCTCTGCTACTGCAAGTAAAAGAGTCTGAGTGAAATATCTGCCGAGAAATATATTTTATGTGTTTTTTTTAACTGTCCATCCCCAAACTGCTGATAGTCGGGTGGTGTTAGGAGTCACAGATAACAGCCTTCCATTTATCTAGTACTTTCTATCCAGATGGACCCCCAAAGTACTTTATAAACTTTACTAACTGGTTGTTCCAGCTCCATACATCACCTTATATCTATCCATCTGTTTACAGCTATAGCCATATAGAGAGCATTTCTCTCACCTCTAAAGGGTGGCTATTTCAGATTTGGGATGTAACAGATGTTTAAGAGCTCACATCAGTGTGGAGTAACAACATCGTGGCTTAGCCCTGCTTCTCTTCTGTATCTCTGTTGACTTCAGCAAGAATAAAACTCGAGGCTGTGAAAAGATGCTTCTAAGAAACGAGGCTGAAACAAAGACCGCAAAGTGACTCTTGATGTGGCAAGTGGTGGAGTTTATGGCTCTTACTGTCACCACATGCTGAGGATGCTCAAAGCTTAC
>JAUBOD010000950.1:1417624-1432496 GCA_032353885.1 Nothura maculosa
AAGTGTGAGCACACACACATTTCTCCTGCTCCTTTTTTATTAATTATGAGAGCAAATATTCACACGCACATGGTCACAGAGATGCAGCTATTCCTCAGAAAGGATACCCATGCTGTGTCCCTTCAATTCATATATATGTCAAGGAGTATCAAAATTAACAAGAGGACACCTTAATCCTATACCCTCATCACAAAGCCCTCTACTTGCCTGCAAATCAGCAGTTACTGGCCTGTTTTCTTAGAGGGGAAGTAAATAAAAGAAAAAGGGAGGAAAAAAGACACCTTTCCGCTGTTATACAAGCTGCATACAAGCCTCTTGTTATTGATATGTGGCCTAAAGTGCTGGCTGGCTATGAAAAAGCCGTGGCGATTATGAGATAAGGTCTGGCTCAGGCGATTCCGTGCAAGTTGTGCATCCCTGGCTGGGCCGAGCTGCTCTCAGCTCTGTTCGCTCCATGTCCCTGGCACCCAGGCCCTGCGTGAGGTGCCTGGATGCTCTTCCCACCTCAGTTGTGCTCCATGAGCAAGGGCTGGACCCACCGCCCTTCTCTCTCCTGGCTTCTCTCTTCCCGTCCTCTCTGCTATGATGGCTGTTTGCTCCTGCTGCGGGGAAGGAAAGGAGGAAAATCTCACATCTTAAGGTGTGAGATGTGATGTTTTCTGCCCAGAGCACCAGGAGATCTGCACGGTGACAACGTGAAGCGCAGTGTGGCCGCGTTGACCTTGACCTACTGGTTACCTAACAGCTTGCAGTGAGAGCAGGGGGCACATGGATGCCAGTGCTCAGCAGGCCTCACCCACTGTGAGAGCCTGGCTTTGTATGACATGGCACGGCAGACACAAACTCAGTGCCCTGCCCCAAACACTCGGCTCTTGTGAAAACTTCTGCTGCCATTTGATCAAGTGGCTTACGAGCAGGTCTCCCTGGGCTGAGGTGAGAGTACAGCTCTTACTGGGGGTGAAAGATGATCCAGCTTTCCAGGAGGATGAGAAGTGGCGCCACATGAACAGACTTAAGCCTGTCACACTGAAGCGGGTGCTGAGATTTTGTCGCCTGTGCCACAACCTGGTTGTTTTTCTCAGGAGGTAGTTTGTTGCATTATTGTTGTTCCTGCTGCTGTTGTTTTAATCTTTCACAGGAGATTATATAAAACAGCCTCTCCATGAACCAGAACACATCTCTGGGGAATATGATGACAACATCCATATCTTAAAAAGCCATAAAGCAGAGACATGCTGTAGAAAGTAGTCGTTCCTGGTAATAAGTGCAGTATGACATCTAGGAAGGATACCCTGTTGTGACAAGCTTGCACACTAGTGCAAATCCAGAAAAGAAAAAGTGCAGTTAAACCACTGACTTTTGCCGTGCTTGTTATTTGAAAGAAATTTCCTTCCCTAATTTACTTCTGCAGCCAGAACAAATCTCCGTAACCAATGGCAAGCTGCAGTCAGCTCCTGGTGCTCCTCAGCTGTGAGTCTTAACTTGATTTCCCTTGAAGACTCGATTGCACAGAGCTGCCCCCAAAAGAGCTTCTCCCTGCACTTGGCAGACTTTATACCTTGGTGAACTGTAGTCCATGTAGACCCTGAGCTTGAAGTGTGGAGAACCTGCCTAGATGTCTTCTGCCTCCCTGATTTCACACAGAAATTACTTTCTGAATTATACTTAGTAGATAGAAAGCCTGATCACAGGATTTTTCTTTTCCTCTATGATGCCCCTCTGTGTCCCTATCCTGCCTGTGACTTAGAGGTGCCCTGAGCACCACACTGTTTCTTTACCCTCTGGGGAAGTGTTTCCTTCCTCTGTTCCTCTGCTATGAGAATTCAGGCCACTGAGCCGTAGGTACCATGGGCCACATTTGCACAGGTCACATGCATCCCTGGAACTGTTTAGCAGAAGAACAAGGGTTGTCCAGGTGTGACAGAGAGCACCTGAGGAAAAAGATGTGTCCAGAGCCATCTTGGGAAGTCTCTGGGCTCAGGCTTTCCACACACAGCCTCTGTGCCTCAGTTTTCCTCTCTAATCAGTGGGTGAATGATGCCAGCAGCCCCTGCCCTCGGTTCAGTTTTATTAATGAACTCTGGGGCTATTAAGTCAATAGATTCTGGGGAAGTGTCACTATTACAACCATCTACGGCAAGGGAAAGCACATTCCCAAGCAGGGAGACTGTGGAAGGCCTAATGAACATTGAGTAGAGTACTTGCTCTACACTCGCTTTGTCACTGCTGGGCAGCCTTGCCCTGACAGAACTCCTGTCCAACGAGGGAGGTACACCCATTCATCATCAGTCCTAATGCAAGCTTGGGAGTTTTAAAGCCAGGGCTAAATCAGACCATCTTAATTTGCAGGCTTAATGCATTGCATATTATCCATATCCTTCCTATGGGATTTATCTTGATTAAGTGCTAATTTGTAACTGGTGGTGTACCCAGTGAAGTGACTGATGAGAAGGATGCCTGGACAGAAAGGCAGTGTTTTGGCAGAGGTGCAGGCTGGGGATGGCAAGTGCTGTTCCCACCACAGGCACACACAAAGGCAGGCAGCACATTTTACGTATGTCCCCATCAGCCTCATAGGTGAGCTGTCCACAAGGGTTTAGCTTAGGTTCTTTTTCAGCTGAGATGGAAGCCAGAGGTCTGCTATGAGAAAGAGAAGCAGATTTTTAAAGGCTTTTTCTGCAGTACTCAAAGAGCCTGCCCTGAGCTGCTCTACAGCCCTATCTGGCAGAACACCACGGTTCAGGAAAGGCAAAGCTCCTTCAGTTAACCAAGCACATGGCACTGCTTGCATTCCTAGGCTGCATCGCTTCCATTGCGTGTTAAATCCCTCCTGTGCTGCCCCACAGCTGAGGAGTCTGATCCATCCATTGCACTGACAGCAGCCCCCAGCCAGACCCTGCCACTATGCCACCAATTCCACTCCATGACCACCGAGAATGGGGAAATACTGAAGGATAAATGCCTCAGACTATGTTAGGCATCCTCACAAACATAATGTGGCCACAAAACAACTGGAAAAGCCCACTGGCCATAGAAAATGACTTACACTAGCCAGGCAAGAATTTTCCAAAGAGCTAAGAAAATCTGTGTCAGGACATTTTCTCTGCATGGGCTGCCACTTCTATGAGACACAAAACTTGTGCCTCTACAAGATGCAGCAAATCTCAGATGAATCTACCTAAGTATGTAGGTTTTGGAGCATCTGAGGAGAAGTGACCTTTAAGCAGAAATGGGTTCTCCACTTCTGCTATTGCAGCTCTGGCATTTCGTGAAAATAAAAGCCTTTATTTTAGCTGCCACTTTGCTATCTGGAACTGTGTCTGGTTCTGTAAGCACCTCTCCCTCACAGGTCATAAAAGCATACTGAATATACTCATTAAATGAGTCTTCTGCCCAGAAACATACACACCCAGGAGTCAAAATGCTTCATAGCTCCATTTTACAGAAGAGTAAAACAAAACTTTACTCAACTTTCTCTGGCATGGCAATAGGAAGGCATCCGAAAGTCTTAATTTCTATCTTATGGCATGCAGAGGTGTTCTACAATAATTGTGCTTTTCCTCTTGGACATTCTTCCTGATGCTGACAATAGTGGACAGTTTCTCAGCTGATGGGTGCTGCTTCCTTTTACTTGGGTAACTAATGACAGCAGCTGAGGAGCAAGGGGGGGTGTTGAGCAGAGGGAAGTTAATTAATTTCAGGGTTTTTATTCTCTTTTTCTTTTGTACCAAACCATAAAACAAAAATTCTTCGGGAGCCAGAACATGTACCTCCAGTAATCGAAAGAGAGGCAAGGATCTGACTAATAGATATTACGTTCCATTATATGGTCTTGAAGTCAATAAACATTAGGTTACCTTCATGCAGTGAAAAAAGACCAGATTTATTAAAAAATCTTATCTGGAGGGTTTGCATTTCAATAGGATGTGAATTTGCATATTTTAACAATAACCTCCCATCATTCTGTCTGATCTGTGCTCAGTTGGCCATACAGATCACTTTATCTTGAATAGATTATCACCGGTTTAATAAACCCTTCATAATATGCAGGTATAACAATGGTACTTCATTGGATAAAGGAGGTATTAAAGTTCTTTTTCTGGAAATAGGGGTGGCCCAGCTAGTGATTAACTTTATACCTCTGTACATCCCTGTGCTGAATACGCGATTGAAGGAGAGTATTCCCATTATTCACATTCAAAACGGACTGGCTCTTCGGAGCTCCCGTTAACTCCTCCGTGCCTGGGGCAGCTGCTCGGATGGAGTCGGCAGCGCCAGCAGCCTCTGCCTCTGGCACCGGCCACTACCTGAGACGTCCCGGAAAGGCAGCGCTTCCCCCGTGCCAGGTCCCTGCCCGCCTACAGCGTGTGCTCAGAACTGGCCTGTTTCACTGAAGAACTGCTTTCTGGCTGCTGGATGGACACGGGGTCAAGGCACTGCTCTGCAGAAGCCGAGAAGGCTTCCAGGCACATGGCTTAGCTACCTACCCAGCTTCCTATGAAAATGCAGTGTTGTTCTTCCTTGTCTCTCCTCCCAAGCTTTTGTGGCTTCCCCCCTTCCACTTTCCAGGTGGAAAATTTTCTGCTGGTTTCTCTTGAAAAGAGACAAGTCCATGTGACAACTCCAGCACCCTCCCTTGCTCTTCCAAAATACTTGGGTGGGAGCAGAGCTCTCAGACCCTCTACGGAAGGAAAATGTGTCACTGCCAAATCAACGCTCAGCTCAGGGCTGGCTTTTGTTTGAGCCCCCTGGGTTCAGGTTTTCATCCGCCCGTGGTTTGAGGCTCCCAGGCACATATCTGAGGAGGTGCAGGCCAGGGCAGGGGAGCCCATGACTTTTCATCTCCCACATTATTTTGATTCATTCATTTTTCTTGCTTTATCAGTATCTACGTCCCAGCTATAATAAAATAGATATTCTTCCTTTGCATCTTGGTCATGCAGAGTGGGTGACTACAAGCATTAACTGTCCATACAGAAAGCTTACACAGTTCCGTCCCTCTCCCTCCCCCAGCCTTTTGTGGCATTCAGCCCAAGCTGTAGGCCTCAGTGACAGGTATTGCTCGCTGAGGATCAGTGTTGTGGTCACGCAGCCCTGGGATCTGGGCTGCCTCACGTCAGAGCAGCCGGGAGCACAGGAATAATGAATTTTGGGGCCGAGTGTGCATGCATGTATGAGAAACAGGGAGTAAGTCACACACTGTTTCCCCAAGACACTCTGGCGAGCAACTAACACTTTTCACACTCCCTCTCTCTCCTCTGTTTTCTTTTCCTCCGCTCAAGCTGTGTTCGTGCTTGCTTTTGCAAAGCTCCCATCACGAGCTCGTTGCTTCTTGAGAGCCGGCCTGCTGGTGTGCTGCCTGGCGTGGGAGCACAGCAAGGCTAGTGAATAATTGAAAGTTATTGACCTATAATAACCTGTCATTATTGACCATAAGTGATTTAGTTAAAACACACACACACGCACACACATCATCTCCTGTGAGGAAGCTGAATCGCAAATTCCCTTTGTCCAGCACTGGTTCAATGGAGCTTGTCATGGAGGGGAGAGGGACGTTTTGGCCTGGAATGAGATTAATGTTAATCGAAGCAACGGTTCTGATGATCTGCCAGAATAAGGCTTGTGAGGAATAGAATGAGCCCAGTACCTGTAGCAGCCAGCAAATTGTCCCGAACCTTTACTCGAAGGTCTGTGAGCCCTAACATTTCCTGAACTTCAGCAAAGTTCACAAATGTTAAAAGCAGGGAGGATAATTTTAATCAAGCAGCCTGACCCTGCCATAAAGCAAGCTAGAGAATGAAGAACTCTCTGTCAAGAGCAATAACCTGTGGTTCAACTGGAGCACAACACTTAGGGAGAGGGAAAAACATCTAGTTTTGATGTCAGGCCTCTCAGTCTCCTATTATTTTTCAGTTCTGCTGAGATAGCTCTTCCATTTCAGGTTTCCCTCAGAAGTGGAAGTGCTGACTTTAGCTTCTTGGGAAACATCATGAAATATTGGTTGCCCTGGTGGAGAGCTCATAAGGACTCACCTCCAGCCTCAAGCCCCCATTCTCCGATGGGGCCTTGATGGGTTCTGCTGGGCCAGACATTCATATGTCTGCATGAAACCCACTTGACCTCCGGTGTTTAAATGGAACCCTGTAGACCTGCAAACACCTGAGCTGGTGAGCTTGGCTGGGTCAGATAAGAATCTGAATGATTAACTGCTTAATTGAGCCAGGTTTCTGAACGACGCATGGGCCCAGCTGCTAGTGCAAGCACTGCCATGTGCCCCCATGAGCTGGCTGTGTGGGAGTCAGGAGCTGAATTTTGTGGGTAACCCCTATTATGGAAAGTTTCTGTCCAGCTTTTGACAGCTGAAACTTCAGAGGTTAGACCCGTTCCTTATTATCTTCCAGTGTTCAACAAAAAGCCATAAAAGTTTCCATTAGCTTGCGGGTGCTCTTCTTTGCATGTGAAGCAAATAGGCGAGGTGGTTGTGGTGTATTCACATTGATCTTGGGAGTGGAGGGACATAGATGTGAAAGCAAGGCCTTTTTTGGTTTCACATTCACTTATTTTGGGGCTCTTGAGAGATGATTCAAGAGCAAATCTACTAACTCTCCATGATACAGAAAAAGCAGTGAATTGGCATTTATAACACAGAAGGGCGGGAAGGCCGCCAAGATGGAGAGATTTATTCCTTGGCTTTTCAAAGTTTGTCATAGATTTTTCCTACTGACTCCAACAGTCAGTGCAACCAGCTGGAGCTCCTCATGCAATCCAGGATCATCGCAGAAAGAAAATCTTTGAAGTCAAAGGTGTGATCCAGCCTGCACACTGAAGTAACTAACTGTTGCATGCATTTTAAGTTCCTAATGAAGCAGCCTTCGCAAAGTAAACCCTTAATTTCTCCATCTAGGAAATTAGGTCTGCCTAATTTAGATGTCTGCTTTTAGGCAGACACGAGCTCCCTCTGGAGGTCTCCAAAGGAGGCTGGAGTTTCACCAGACAACTACATTTTAGGTGCAAGTGAGGTCCCTGTGTTAAGTAAAGAGGATCTCTCCACAGGTTTCTGTCTTTCTTTCCAGTGTTAACAGATATGTCGAGGCAGGGAGGGAGGGGAAAAGAACCATCTGAAAAGGACCAATATAGTTTCTCTCTGCAGACAGCAGGTGGGTAAGGATGTGATAATCCAGCATTCAGTTTGCTGTCTTTGAAAAATTACTGCAAGTGGCAGGAGAAGCCCCGAGCCTGATCTGTATGTGCGCACAGTCCCTTCCGAGCGCACTGAGAGCAGCCCGAAACACCTGACTTAGCTGTACATGACACCACTGCCCACGATGGCTTCCCCTCCATCCCTCCTTCCTCTCGCTATAATTGACTATTATCCTGGCATTATCAGTGCCTTGATACCTTGGATTTATGGAGGCTCTAATAAATAAAAATTCCCCTTTGCACACACCCCATTTAATCAAAACCTTGCTGGTTTAAGCAGTCTGTTTTATTAAATTACCAACCTATGAAGCCATTAACTCAATTAGAAGCAGGAGTTGTGTAGTCTGGAAGAACCAAGGGGCAATACTGCAGTGGTGAACATTCTGCAGAGTATGGCACGTTGCAATAACACGGAGAACTTATATAGCATTTTACAGCTTTACACTTCTGTAGGAATCATCTCTAACGGCCTCACAACAGCCCTGAGGGTAAAGATTGTCTTCTAACCCTTTTCTAGGGAAGAATCTTAGTGGGGGAGGAGATGGGAGGTTATAGTCTTGTGAAAAGTTCAAGGATGGATCTTTGCACAGTCTGTGCTCGCAGTAAGTCAGGAAGTCAGACTTCTCAGACCACTCTCTTCCCTTACAGAGATTTATATCAAGTGGCCATTTGCTCCTTCCCTGGTCTCAGTATCATAGCCTGGGCTGGGTTTATTTATAATCATCTTTCCTTTTTAGGGAGGGAAAGCTGTAATAGACCACCAAAATCTTGCACTGTTATACTGGAGCACCTGGAATAACTGACTGCCTTTCGTAGTCATGTGGGATTGATCTGCTGTGATTCAAGATGCTTTGGGGAATCGAACTGGCCTGATTTAAAATGTAGTGTCAGGACTTGTCCATTGTTGACAAAACTGCCTTAACCCAACAAGTTTCATTTTTCACTGTCAGGCTGGAAACACCCACAAGTTCTGCTGACCTCAGTGCTGTGGTCGGAGAGCAGATATGGAGGGTGGTCGTGCCTTGCACAGCAGCATTTCTACCTAGGCCTGCAGGGTCCCTGTGGGGCAACTGTGGTCTTTTCTGCAGAGAATGCAAGGATAAATTGATTCCGATTTGAACAGTGTGCTATAAATGGAACAGAAATTATTATCTTGGTAGCAAAACAAAGCAAAAAGGGCTTCTTGGAGAGCAGTGGTTCGTATTAAAAACAGACCTGTCGATCCCAAGTGATCGTAACTGCTTTCATGAGAGAGTTCCTTTCTGCTATTTATTTCCTTGCTAAATAAACTGAATAGGATGCTAAGTACATCCATACAGAAGCCATGATGAAATGTTGACAGCAAGACCAAATCCTAAGTGTAAGAAATTTGTTCTAAGACTTAGGTAGGAACATCTGTGTTTTATCAAGTTTAATTAATATATTTTTTTCAATTTAGTTTAGCTTTCAGTAGAGAAAGTTTCTTGGGAAGCTCTGAGTCTTCTTACTGTCTTGGAAAGAACACTGCAGAATTAGAGACAATGAGGAGAAATGGAAACTGGAATTGATATGAAATTGAAAAAGAAAGTGACAGGCTTAGGATCAGTATCCATTATAGGCAAAGTACAAAAAGGGAAGCATTGACCTAAGACAAGGGAAAACAAATAATGCTTCCAGTAATCAGCATTGCCTATTGTAAAGCTGCATCAGTCAGAAATTATCTTGAGCAGTCATGTATGATGTGATAATAAAAATAGGAGAGGTTTTATTTCCATGTGTTTGTTTTCCTTAAGCTCTATTTTGGTCATGAATTGCTTTCTTTTCTTGTGGAACTAAAACTCTTGTTTAAAAATCACTTGTGTCCAAAAGCTGAGGATTTAAGAAAAGCACCGTATGCGAGAGGACTGGCAATAGCCTCAAAAGGTAGAAACACCGGCAGTGCTTCCTAGCAGGCTGTGTTAGGGTTGCCTTTAAACATAGAGATGTTTGTGTTATCTCCTAAATCAAATAATGGACGGGTAGTTTCTTTAAATGAGATGATCCAGAAAGTTGCACGGTTCTTCTCAATAGACACGGGTTCCAATTTCTTTTATTTCTTATTTACACCATGTAACAGCATCTAAATCACAATGGGCAAAGTGAACATTAAGTGTAGCCCAAATTTTCAAACACACTCAACACCCAGCAGACCACAATATTTTAATTATTTGTCTGTATATTTGAGAACACTCTGCATTTGAAACAGAGGTTTCCTCAAGTGCCAAGATTCCTTGCTCGGTTTCCCTCCCTGTGTCCTTTTTACTCCGAGTGTCACATCCTGAAAATATTTTTGTGCTGTGAGTTTGGAGTGATGCTGCTAGAAAGCAGCAAGACTTGTTCTTCTCCGTGGTGGTTCAAACGTGTCAACCTTGCTTAGACGTGCTCCTGATCCGCGCCGAAGAATCAGACCCTGGGAGTTCAGACACATACTGTAAAAAGGTTAATGGCTAATGCTGCCGGAAAGTTTATGGCTGAACTTCTAGTGCCTCTGATCAACGCTCTGTCTTTAATCAAATGCCACAGCACACGAAAGAGGAGGAGGGAGGAAAACGCTGTCGAATGAGTTGTCTCTTCTTGATGAAGCCTCTCTGGTTTGTCTCCTCCAGCATTGCCCAAGCTGAACAGGCTCTGCCAGCAAGTCAGGGGGGTGATCCAAGTGAAACGCCACCGGGGACAAGGGAGAAGGGAGTAAATAACGTGGAGCTGTGGGCTGTGATGCCAGAGGTGGCTTGCTGATTCCGGCCACTAACAGATGTGGACAGGTGAACCTTTCCACCAAATCAATCATCATATTTATTCTAATTGTATCGTAATAGTCCCCTAGGAGCTCAGTTCAAATGAGCTTGACATTATTAAAATTTTAATGCCCAGTTTTCATAGCTGAATGAATATTTAAAGGGTATGTCCCAGGCTTAAGTTATGATGATGAAGAAATTAATGGAATGTCTTGTTTAATGCTTTGGTACATGTTGACGCAGGGAGAAAAAAAGAGTGGTTATTCATGGAGAAGAGGAAAGCAAGGCGGTGTTTGGGCATAATTAGACAGAAGAGGAAAGCATCAGCAAGGCATTAGTATCAAGCACTGGTCTTGCTGGACAGCCCTCAGCGGAGAGGGAGTATCTATCATTCCGGAGGGGCACAGCAGGGTGCAGTCAGGGAGCAGACAGGGAGCAGCCCCATGTGGGTGACAGAGCAGAGACGAATCCCAAGGAGCCTCAGACCGCTCTGTGGTGGGATGGGATGAACAGCCCATGCTCGCTGGAACAGGCGCAGAAACCACCTTTGTTAGCTGAGCGGGGTGTTTGTTTATTGTAAGTACCCAGATCAACTTTGAAGGATGGCATAATTAATCAGCGATACTCATCAGTCTGGTAATTACGCTATAGATAATTGTCAAAACACAAGACCAGATGATACCAGTTATAAGGCGGCGAGGGCTGGCTCCTTCCAGCTCAGAGGGCCTGATCCTGAACAAGCAGAAACCAGCACGGGAGGAGCTATCCCGGTCCTCCTGCTGAAGATGAAGCCCCACACACCTTGGGGTGGAATCAGGACCTTATTTGACTTATACTGGAATATGCAAAGATCTCAACCTATATTTTGTTTATAAAGCTGTTTTTCCCAATTAGAGCGCTGTTTGGGAAGCCAAGGGTTTTTGTTTTCTTTTTTGGAGGCTCTGCTAGTATTTTCAGGGATCCTGTTTGTGCTTACTTGTTCATTACTATGAACACAGAAACCCCCTCCAATATTTGTTTCCATACTGTGAAAGAGGACCAAGGCAAAAGCTAGTGCTCTACAGAAGCCCTTGCACAGAAGGTTTTCTTTAAAGGCCACTGTCAAGATTAAGATAATCTTTTTTTTTTCCTTTGAGTCTTTCCTTGTTCATTTATTGGTTTGCTTGTTTGTCTTATTTTTTTTGCCAGCTTCTTCAGGAAGTGCAGCCCTGATCCAGGGTATAGCTAAGAGGGTTATTTCTAGGCAAGGTTTTCACACATCTAATTTGAGGTGTGAATTCAAATCAGTTTAGACAAACCAGTGGAGAAGGTGGCACAGTTCTTGAGAATGGGGGTCGGGTGCAGTTTTGGGTGAGGGTTGTATTTTTTTCCTGCTTGAACGAGGCTGATTTCACATTATCTCAAAGCAATAGACAATACCTACACCCTGATGGAATTGAAGCAGGGGTACAGCTGTACCATGCATATGGTGATAGTGGCATCTCTTGTGAGGGAAGTGCCTATGCTCTAGGAAAGCCATGGCTTCCTACGGGGAATAAATTTAAATCCAGCTTTGCTGGTGTGCAGGATTGAGGTAAGAAACTGCTACCTTCTATCTTGCAGTAAATGTAGTCCGCAGATCAGCTACACTCTTAGGAGAGGGGAAGGTAGGGTAGGAAGAAGAGGATAACACGTTCCTCTTGAAAGCAGCACCAGTGCTGGGGCACCAGTTTCTGGCTCAGAGCAGAGCCAGTACCAAGCTCCCTAGTACCAAGGGAATCACTGTTTGGAACTTCAGTGCTCTGAGTTCCTGCTTCCATTCCTGGGGATACTGTGATTGAGTTCAATCCTGAGGCTATTTGCACATCTGTACCAATGAAAGAGCTTTAAGTTTGTGATTCTAGAAGTCGGTGAAAGTAGCTGCTTAATTTACACTGAATACTTAGTTGTTTGTTAAGAGGCACAGCCATGGAAAGCATTTCTCCATGGCCAAAAAGGCTGGCTGTGGTTCTTATCTTTGTGGCCAGGCATGCAAAGTCACAAGTAGAGAAGGTCTAATCTTCTTGGATGGATGATGGCCAAGCTGTTTTTAAACTCAAAGCACCAAAGTCAATGGGAGCTTGGCCTTTTCTAAAGTCTGCAGAGTTGAGCCAAGCAACCATCAGTAGCAACAGCAGCATTTGGGTCTTGCTTCAGAAGACAAGATAAAGCTTAGAAAATGAAGAACACAGGAGGGAAGTGCCAACAGCCAGAGGTTATTGGCTCAAGATAAGGAACTGACTAGAACATCTGTTCATCACTAAATAAGGGGACAGAGGTTACGTCTGTAGTGCCTGGAGGAGCACACCTGGCTCCCTGGCCTGCCTGCCTGGCCCACTCCATTCCACTCTGAAGATGCCTCTGGACATTATGGAGTGGACCCAACATAAACAAAATCATGACAGGCCCCATATGCAGCTAACACCTTGTCCTCTTCCCTTCTCTGCACGTCCTCTCCAAGACAGCTAGTGAGCAGACTCCAAAGAGTAGCCTGGATGAGTACCAGCTGCAGGCAGTGTTGGTGAGTAGCTGGGGAGGCTCAGAGCAGATGAACATGCAGAGTAGCTGTGAGATAACCCAAATAAAAGTTCTATGCTAAGCAAGTTTTAAACTAAGCAGTTCAGGAACATATAACTGTACTGCCACAAGTACAGTTGACCAGCTGACTACATATTGCAAAGCTCTAAATGCAAGGGGCCAGGGGTCCTTGATACCTGTTAAATATCACTCAGATAAGCTCTGCATTGCTGCCTTGATGCTGTTACTTGTTAACCAGGCTGGTCATTCCAAGGTTATCTTGGTTGTATCTATCATCTGGAGTACTCTCACATGGCAGCAGCAAGAGACTAGATTCAATGAGCAGATTGTCCCTTCCAGACTTGCCCTTCCTTGCTCTCAGCATCCTCAGATAAATAGTTTTTGATATGTAGGTTATCATCACCAAAGAACCAAATCATGGGAGTCTACATGCCCAGATATACTTGCTATATGGGCAGGGACTTCTCATGTGTAAAGGGAGTAGGAACTACATGTACTTTTCCAAAGCTAAAGGTGTCTCCAAGTTCTGCATGTCCAAGGCGCACTTAGCTGTGTGCTGACTCCATGAGTCAGCTTCCACCAAGCCCCCTTCTTTCTGAGGAAAGGAAGACCAAGTGCACAAGCCAGGCAAGAGCCTTGAGTGCAAATATGTGCCCATCTGGATGAGTTCTTGCAGGGCTCAGGACATACTCTCTGTGTGGTGACACATCCTAGCAGGTGAAGTTAGACCAAGTCACCATCATTTATAATGTGTGGCTGCCTAGTGCTCTAGACACAGCTCCTCCTTGGCTCTCTGGCAAGCAGATCTGCATATGAAACACTACTTGTAAGTTGTGAATACTCAAAAAACAACCAGTCCTTCTTTCTTTCCTTGCTCTAGAAAAGAAAAAAGACTTGTTGCAACCTGTGTTGTTCCTCTTTTGGTCCTCAAACCTGCCAGCTCTGTATTCTTCCACAAAGTGCTGAGATCCGTCAGCCCTTTTACCCTTCCCACTTCATTTAGAAGCCAGAGGCATTGTGAGGTCGAGTCCCGCATGTTCAACTTCTCCAAGAGCAAACCAAAGGCTTCATGGTAGTGCAGAGACTTTGTTTTGTTTTTAATAAATCAACAGTTTCTCCAAACTCGAGCCCAAACTATTTTGCAGCGAGGAAGTTTTGGATTCCAAGCCATAGGCTTCTCTGCATGAACCTGGACTGAACTTAAGGCCCCTCTAGGTTCATCTATATACACAAGACAAGTGGAAAGATGAATCGATAGTTAGATGGATGGATTATAATGTGTTTTGTATGATATATAGAAAATACTCTCAGAGTGCAGGGATGGCCGGTAGCAATCATTCTCAGGGGTAGGCACCACAGCATTGACTGATTTGTAAAGGTCAGACCCTTCAAGATATTTTTTCCATATCTCATAGCTTCCCATTTCAAGTCTTCTCATCTGTTTGAGTACATGTCTATGGCACACATCTCGTCAGGGAAAATGGTGGTGGAGAGGAATTAAGAGTCTGTACAAGCCAGATAAGAGTTGGGATAGAGTCTTTTCAGATGCAATTTTTTATCCCCAAGGTCAGTCAGTGTGTTTGTGGGTTCCCCTTTCCCTTTGAGAGAAAAAAAAAAATCTGAAATGTTTCATCCACCTGCACTTTCTTTGATCCAACATGTTCTGTATCAGTTTGCAGTGCCAACATGCAGGTGTGCTTGTGCAGTCACATGGTGATGCCTGCAACTGCATCACTTACCTCTTTTCCTACTGCAGCAAGTTTTCACTCGATGCATTATAGCTTCAACATTCCAATGCAGAAGACTAGCTGTGTAGCTAAGATGTGTTGAAGCCACTTTCAAGATTCTGTAACTTTCCCTGAAATTTCCTTGAGCTGAGGATCTGGGCCCTGAGTTTCTTTCTTTCTTCAGAGGGGAAGATTGCTTTGGATTCACTCTCATGGCTATCTAGTTTAGATCACTGTAATTCAATTATGTCACTCAGAATCAGGTACAGAGTGATTTACTTGAACTTTGCAATTACACACACACAATTCAATTGTAGGTGATTTTCTTGGCCTTTCCAACTTTGACACTAATATACTTTGCATTTCCTTAGGGCCTTCAATCAAACAAGATTTTGCTCAATGCTTTAAAATTTATGACCCACTCCTACAAGCACAAATTCATGTCAATACCTTTACACATAAGTAGCTGTCTTGATTTCAGTGGGATTACTACTGTGTGTAAGACAGGCCCACAAATGGTTGGCAGAAGCAGTAAAATGAAACTCTTCTTTATGTGGGGTTTCTTTCTCTTTCTTTCTTTCTTTCTTTCTTTCTTTCTTTCTTTCTTTCTTTCTTTCTTTCTTTCTTTCTTTCTTT
>JAUBOD010000950.1:1462360-1473196 GCA_032353885.1 Nothura maculosa
TTGACAGGTAGCACAAATGACCACCTGGTATAAGGGCTCAAGGGAATATTATATTGCACTGTAAGGGTTACCCTAGTATAGAGTAAATTGGAAATGTCCCCCTAAATACTGGGGAAAGAAACTAGTGAGACCACTGCCACTTCCACCTTTACCCCAGGAATACTGGCTATAGGAAGACAGAATGAAAGGAGATATTATAAATATTAGAGGTTAAAGGACATTACTGAATGACTACAAAGCAGCACCCACTTGAGCAGTGTTGTTGCATCCCTGCTAGTGGTTGACCACTGCATGTGGGCTCTCCTAAAGGATAGGGGTCTGTTATGCATGTAAAAGTGAGGGATACACGGCAATCATTGCTAAATGTATGGCAAGTTTTAGCACGCACACACACACACATCCAGGATAGTTTCTTGTATGGCTCAAAATTGCCTGTCAGAGAGATGCTTTCAGTGAAGACAGACATCTCTGCTCCTTGTTCTATCCCTTTAATCTTCCGTTTTGCTCATTCTGCTCTTTAATCATCAACCGTCTCATGACAGTAATTGTGGATGTCCCTGGATAGCTCAGTAATAAATGTATCCTGAACAAACATGCCTGTCAGACTCTATTTAGCCTACAGCATCAAGTTTATGACCTCATGAAAGAGAATCATTCTTAAGTTCTCTAAACAACTCTCAAAGTTAATCTCTACTTGTTATAAACATTAACTATCTTATCCTATTTTCCACAAGAATTCAGGTTAGGTCCTGAAATTATATAGGTAACTCTCTAGGATTAAGTAGGACATTGGAACCAGACAACATATTTCTGTCCCAATGATGAGTTATAATGCCTGGACCATTGTGTTTGCCTCTTCAAATCTTCCTTTGGGGCAGAACAAAACCAGCAGAACTCTATTTAAGGATATTGTTAATAAAAGTATTCTTTCTTTTCCCCCCAAAATGGCTTTGGTGGCGTGGAGGGCAAGCTCTGTTTCCTCATTCAGCTTTGAGCATAGCACATTTGATATGAGTAGCATAGAGTATGTAAGGAAGTGGAGTAGGAGAAGGGCTACTTTACTTGTTAATTATTTGTGCCCATGGTCCAGGGACCCAAACTATATTTAGCTCCACATCAAAACTAAAACCTGAAAATGAAACGGACTGGAATGGAAAGGTGGTCTCTGTTTCACTCTCTGGATTGCGTTTCACAAGATGCAATCTTCCTCGATTTCCAAAACCAATTTTCTCCCATCATCTTATGAAAGTAGAGGTCATCCTGTGAAATGTGATATCTCACTAGTTTTATAAAGGAATGTGCCCTTCCCCAGGAAAGGAGGGTTCATTAAATCAGGCAACTGATCAGATTTCTGAAGCCTTGATTGGCTGACAGCCAGAGCAAAGAAATCCATGGGGAAGAAGAAGCACGTGGCATCATCCAAATTTCACATTGTAAGGGCCAGGGTTGAACTAGGGTGTTTTCACTGTTTTGGAGAGGTAAGGTGAGTCTCAGAGAAGGGCAGGATGTGAATTTGATTGGCTTTTAGGATCAACAGAAGATGGAAATAATTAGCCAGCCATATCTGAATTCCACAGTTGAGCATTTATTCTTTGGCACCCCTTTACTGCTAATCAGTGTTCGAAGACAGTTCATGGCCCATCTTTGTCCTTGCTGTGTGTTCACTCTCTGTAGGGTCCCTGAAGAACTTTTCAAGCTGCTGTTTATAGTCAATACCCAGTGGCAGCAGAGTAGAGGACAGCCATGATGTGAAACACTTGCGGAAGAGCAGAAAATCTTAGCAGTTTGAGAGCAAGTCCATGATTTCAGATGAGCTTCAGGCAAAATGATGCATTGGATGAGCAGAAAGACTAAAATCTATATGGTTTAGATGGAAAATGAAAATCTGTGCAGGAGCAAGTGCAATTAGGAGGAACTTTTGTTTGAGTTGATGAGCAGGCAATTTGAGGGACTTGGTGCAAGCATTGTCTTCATCTATGGGGTCTATTCCTCAAAACTATGTACAGAATGAAAATGAAATCAAATAATCAAATGAAACAAAGACAAAGTCTCTTTCCTTTTGAAAGGTAGTCAAATACTTGGGACAACCACGCTTTAAAGGATCTCAGGGTTTCAGGTTCTACAAACATAGATAACATTTTATGAAGGCAAATGCTCTGTGGGCTACACGGGGGACACGGAAGTAGAAGGGAGAAGCACAGAGTATTTCAGATGCAACAGAGTCACTGAGAGGGCTATCACCTGGCTCCTGTCTGGGACTGCTCATGGGTCTTGCTCTCCAGAGCAGAGGAGTTCACAAAAGCAGCCTCAGTTCAGAGACCAGTTCCTCAGATTTGAGAGTCTCAGTTCAAGCAAGCAACCTCACTTCTGGCTTTTGATCTAAACAAACCCTTTTGATCTGAACAAATTCCCCTCTGGCCAGGCCAGCCTGACCACTTTTCCAGAGTGATGTAAGCAACAGCCCCAGGCTGTTTGGGCTTGCAGGTCCCATCCAGGTTGCCCTGCTGTGAGGCAGGCAGAGGGTGACTTCCTTAGCATAATCTATCTGCACTAGTGCTTTATAGGTGTTTGAAGACACATATATGCTTTGCATCTCACATTAGACCTCTGAGGAATAAAAGTCCTTCTGGGGCTTGCTTTCTTGAGGAGGGAGATCCCAGTGTTGCACACAGCCCCAGATGTTCTCCACAGAGGGCAGGTGGCAGCTGAGTCTGTGATGTCCATACAACTCATCTGTGCATGGACAAAACAAACTTCTCAAACTGTTACGTCCATGCAATTCTGCAACTAATTGTGCCAAGTGATCCATTTCAATGAAGGAAACTGAGGCCATAAATCAGTGCAGGAGTAGCAGATTATTCACAGGAATCAATGTACTTATTCCTAGGGCAAGATACTCAAAAGCCGTGTGCCTCACTCACCATCCTGCACAGTTTTTCAGCTCTTTGGAAAATATTGATATTGATTCTGGAAAACAAGAGTTAATCTGGAGAGACAGACAAACACACACCAATAAAGTGCATTTAAGTTGAAAGAGAAAAAAAAAAGTTTGCATCATGCCATTGAACTATTGACAAGGCTGTCACAAATATCATCTTGTCTCAGTGTAAATAAACAAGCTTAGTGCTGTTATTTTAGAATAAAAGCCCAGAATAGGTTTTGTATTGACTTTCTAATATCCACTCAAGAGTTGGAAGAAGAAAATTAAAGATAATAAAGTAAAAGTGCAAACCATAAAAGTGGAGACAGTCAGTGCATAGTAAACTGTGAATCTGAGCCCTCTCCTGAGCAACGGATTGTGTAACTCAGTAAAGGTCAGCAGCAGAGATAAGAAGTTGAGGTTGTCAGTGAATCCCTTTCTATATTTGGAAGGATGATGGCTGGAGGGTGATATGATCTTGGTCTGTGGTTATTCCAAGTCTAGTGCTGCTGGCCTACCCTTGCTGCATGCATTTGGGAGCTGGGTGATGTTTCCAGACTGTTTAGAGCATCCCTGTCACATTCCTCTTGAAGTTAGTCTGTTTCTGAGTAGCTTGTTCAGTCCTTTGTTGGAGAGGAAAAGAGAGTACATACGGGATGGACAAGGTGATGAGTCATGAGTCCAAGATCTTGATCATGGGTTTCAAAGAAGAGAATGATGGCATGGGGGACAGCCAGTGGAGATATTTCTTATAAGTCCTTCAAATCATGAGATATAAAAGATAGTAACTGGAATCAAACAGCATTCATGATTATGGACTGCTCCAAGCGTGTGAAAGCCATCTCTAGCTGAATAACCCTTCATCCTTGCCACCAAGAGACATATCCTAAATCAGACCAGTATACATGAATGATGTTGCCTCAGAACATGCAGCACACGTTTAGTGTGAACAGAATTAGAGTTACAGCCCATGAGTTGTTGGATACATATGAAGTGTTCATGTAGTCATTTTGTTTTAATCAGGTTGCAATGTCCAAATATTGTAATTTAAAAACATTTATTTGACATTCCTTTGTGGAATTTGTAGAGGCTCAACTTGCACTTGTCACAGCTTCTGGTTCAGCTAGAGAAATCTAATTGCCTTGTAAAATCTCAAAGCCATGGAGTTGCTACATCCCTAGTCTCAATGGTTAATTACTCTCAGTGGTTAATTACACTCACTAATTCCCTTCAGTTAGAACAAGATGCCAAGTTTTTTGTTGCTGTTCGTTCATTTTCCCCCTACCATGGACCTTAGTTTCTCTAGGCCTTAGTTCTACCTTTGCTAAAATGGAAATAATGAACCAAGAGCTAGATCCTCCACTAATGTAAATTAACACCACTGTGCATGAAAAATAGCTATTCTAATCTATTTGATTCTGATCTACTTGATTTGGGGTAGGCTTCTTTGAAAAAACCCTCTTGTCTCACTCTGCACTCTGGTAGAAAAGATGCAGAAGTCCTGAACATGACATTGCCTGTGAAATGATGCAAGCCCACAGCCTCTGCAGCTCTGTTCTTGCAAGCGTGTATCATACCAATAAAAGATTATCCAAGTGCAGGAATGAAAAAATAAAAATGAAGGAGAAAAGGATCGGGAATCATTTGCAGCAGGTCATTTTAGTTGGGCTGCAATCAACATGCCAGACTTGATAAGATAGGTATTTGAGAGAGTATTGATCTAAGATCTCATTCCTTTTTTTTTTTTAATTATGTTTCTGTATTTGTTTATACTTAATGCTGACTACAGTTCTTGCATCTTGCTTGCTGATTACATACAGCCTTTGCCCTGTGAAAGCTTGAAATGTCTCTGCCACTCCTTCAGAGTATTGCTGTAACTTTGAGGTCCAGGGGGGAAGCAAGGGTTCAGTTCCTCTAGGTACCTGTTTCTGCCTCTCTCCAGTTAGTTTCAGCTCTTGCTTGATGAAATACATTCTGGTGTTTATGATCAAGGTAACGCAGCTCCCACACTGCCTTGTTCTAGAAATGCTTTGCAATGGAAAAGGTTCCCTAACTTTACAAGTTTCTCTGTCTGCCTGGGCAGACATGGGTACAGCATTGACCTTAGCCTTCTGGTGGCAACTCCTGGTTCCACCTGCAAGTGATTTGATGGTCTGAAGTAACATATTTACACCTGATAAGAGGCAGTAATCCTCCACATGCATATTTTTATCAGATGACATAGAGAAGACCAGAGGAGGAGAAACGACATAGAGAGGTGAAGTGGTTTTTCCAAGGTTACACCACAGTCAGTGTCAGAGCCTAGGTAGGCCTCAGCTCTCGAGTCCCTCTCTAGTGAGTTATCTCCTGCACCAGAAAATTTCTCCAAGGTGATTTAAAAGGGTGTGATTTTTGACCAAGCTCAAGGCCCAGTGGTCTAATGAATCTTCTCCCAACAACTGGCAAGCACCTGATTCATATCCTTTTCCAGGCTTTTGTGACTAATGCAAGAGCTCTTCACTCGAACCTGCCTGTGTGATTCATCTATATTTTGTACAGCCTTTGTTACTTAAGCTGTAACTCTCAAGTACAAAGGGTAAAAACAAAATTAAAGAGTGATATCTGACAGTAGATAGAGATTAAATAATATGGATAGTAGAAGTTATCCCAAGATCCTGTTCCAAATCCTTCCAGTATTTAGTATGTTTACACTTGGGCCAAAAATAGAGAAAGGTTTAAGCTGTGAACGTACATGTGAACCTTTTTTGCAGGGTTTGAGTGCAGTGTTCTTTTCCATGGTCAGTGTCTGGTAGGGAGTTATCATGGTATGGATAGGAGACAGATGATTCATGTACAAGGTGAGTTAAATATTAATTCGGATGCAAAGTTGGTGCCCAAGTGCAGCAAGCACCTAACGAGCTACAGATGAGCTGAGAAATGACTGGTCCAGAGGACATAATGTCAGAGAGCTTTGCCTCCTTCTCTGTCTGACTTCTGATTTGGCATAATTCACAATATTCGATCTTTGAATGCATTCAAAATTTCCCTGTCATCCTCTTCCTACTAATATATTTCCATTTTCTCTGTTTACTTAATCAACTTGATAGGATGATTAAAAGTTAAAATATATGACAGAACTGTTCTGCTTTACTATTTTGTTTTTTTTCATTTATAGCCTTTTTCAGAAGGTGCGAGATTAGTGGAGGTAATAGCTCCTGTATGAAATTGATTATTCCCTTTTGTTAAAGATATACCCATGAAAACAGTTTCTTTTTTTCATTGTTATTACTGTTAACCAAAGAAGGTCAGTTTGGTTGTGAATCAGCTGTTTCGCTGCAGAGGAGAGTCAAACTCTGCTCATTGCGGAGGAGATGCGGGAAAGCGGAGTTGAAACACTCATTGACTTTATCTTTTTATTAAGTACAAAGCTGTCCTTTCCAAATAGCAGCGCTGAGCTCGGCTCTGCTCTCCTCCACCAGCTGCCCTTTCCAATAATGACTCCATGACTGGTAGTTAGCAGGAAGAACTTTATTTAGGAGTCATGTTTTGATAACATTTAAAACTATTAAATAAAAAAGGAAAATCCCCAATGACAAGCGCTGCTACACAGGTGGTTAACCGTTTACAAAGCACAGATCTAAAGCAGCGCTGGTTTTCAGAGGAACTGCACAATGTGAGCCCTTGGGGGACAGGCACAGGTAAAATGAAATGGGGTTTGCAAATTCACTGAAATTAGGTGAAACATTTGAGAGCCACCACCGTTTAAAGGAAAGGATTAACACTTTTCTGCTATGTAAAGCCATAGCATTAATCATTCACACAGCTACATATATCACTGCGTACACAGGTAAAGATCCAGGCAGGCAGAATCACAGAACTGACTGGAAGGGACCCTTGGGGATCATCTAGTCCAACTGCCCAGCACAAGCAGGGTCACCTAGAGCACGTTGCACGGGAGCTCTCCACACACCCACTTGCTCCATGCATCTGCTTCATCTCATAGACATCTCCACTGCCTCCAGTTGACACTGACTGGCTCCTGAGAGTCAGGTCATCCTAGAGCTGAAGTTAGATTAAGATTCAGGCAACAGACTGAATCCGAGTTGTCCAGAGCAAGTCCTGTCCCTCTCCTTCCTTTCTATGCCTCAGTTTCCTATCTATGAAGACTACACAGGATAAGTAGAGACCTGTCTTGTAGGGCTGTCACAAGAGAGAGGCAAATTAACATTTGCAAGATGAAATGAGTGAAAATTCCCACTGGATTTCATGTTACTATTGGATTTGGGGGAAGTCCAGGCTAGTTGCTATTTATGTAGCTTTCACCTCTAGCATGCATTTCTTGGCTCTTTCCGCTCTCACCACTAAGGTCTGATCCTGCCACCTTTTATGAGCAAGGGTAAGCACTACTCTTGCAAACAGTGGCATTGATTGCTATGTAAAAACTCGTATTACCTAGAGTATTGGGGTGAATAAAGATTCCTGGCTTGGATTTGCAAAGGTTGCAGTAAACTTGGCTCCATGAAAAGTGTCTATTCCCTGTCCTTCAACCCTGGGCTGCCCCAGAGAGCAGGGCTGCACGCTCAGGACGGGTGTCCTTCAGATAAGCCGTTCACCTGAGCTCCCTTCTCCTGCCTGTCTCTAGTGGCTGCCGTCCAAAAAGAGCTTAAAAAGATCCCAGTGTAACTTTCCCAGAAGAGATGTCCCCTCGATGTCTTTGCCAGTGTTTCCATCTCCCTGTAACACAAGGCCTGCATGTGAGCTGAATGCATGATGACTCCTGGATTTAACTCTGCAGGGCCAGCTTGTGTCTTCGGTTTATGGTCTCTGAAGCGGTAAAGCTCCCCAAGACACCCCTGTCACCAACCACCAAGCCCTCCATGCAGGTTCCAGGAGCTGGTCCATGCTGCCCACTGGGACAGAGCCCACTGCTAAAACAAGGTTTCCTTGGCATCCGCATTGCAGATCCTCAGGTCTGCACTAAGAAGTTTTTCTTAGCCCAAAGTCTGGACTTCTCTTAACCAAAGGAAAAAGAGAAGTAGAGATGGGGAGGAATGCTGGGAAATGAGTGTCATCCCAGCAGTAGACTAAATTCTCTCCTGTATGGCTATTGCTGTGATACACACGCTGCAGCTGAAACTTCTTATGGATCCAAGTCTTCCTAGGCATGGGTGGGCTCTGCAGGAGGAAGGGAAGGATTTGCTGACCACTCTGAGATCTCTCCTTCAACAGCTTGAATAGCCTTGCAGTATTGGAGGCAGGATATTAAAGGTGCAAATCTATAGGCAAGCTTTGATGGTGAGAGGCATCCTAGGCACAGTCACAATTTCCCTTATTCTTCCCCAACTCTACAGATCATCTCCCTCCTTCTTCCCCATTCAGGAAGGAAACTGTCTGTCTCCACGACAGCAGTAGTTGGCTGTTTGCTCACGGACTAACTGCTCCAGCCTTTGCCTTACTGCTATTCAGATTTGTTTCCCCATCCCATCCCATAGTAACCTTGCCAAAGATGTCATCCAGTTAGCAGAATCAACTGGGAAGAGCCTGGAGAGCGCTGACAGACTTCCCTTTCCCATTTACAGCTCCCTGCTCCTAATCCAGATGGTCCCTAATACACTGAAGGTTTATTTTAGTTTCCTTTCTCTTTGTCTGTTTTCTTGGGGTGGCTTGCTTGGAGATTTTTTTTTCTTTATTTTTCTCCTGGCCCCAGCTGCATCTCTGCAAATTCTATCTCCAAAATGGAAGCTTGGCTGAGCTGGAAGCTGTCAGAGTTCCTGGTTGGTGGCTGGCTGAGGCCACTTGCCAGAGAAGGGGGGAAACGAGTCCCTAGGCATCATGGCAGCATGAAAAGTGACTACATCTAAATACTTCAGCACATGATTTCTTTCCCATTACTTTGATTCAAATCTCCCTTAATCCTCCGCTGTGTTAATGCAGTTAGTAGGTTATGAGTGCTGCATGTGGATGCCACTGGATTTGATTCCTTCACACAATTGGCTGGTAAATAATTTAGCACCAGTTTTGCCTGGAACAGAACCTGAAAATAGCCAGCCTGCTTATAGCTTCTGCTTTCTCTCTCACTGTGTTTTTCCCCCTTGCAAGCCTCATGGGGTTGTTTGTGCAAGCCCAGCCTGGCAGAAAGTGCCATTTTATAAGTCACAGCTTCCTCTTCATGAGAACTGCTCTGAAATTATTTTCTAGAAGAGAGAGTGAGAGAGGAAAGAGGTCAGACCAGAGCTGGGGCTACAGACAAGAAGACACCTCCTGATGAGGAGTGTGCAAACAGTAAGAGTTTGCCAAACCGGTTCTACCTTGACATCTTGTGCTTGCAGATATAATGCTGTATTCATTTAGAGTTTTCTGCACTTCTGAAATTCAGTCAAAGCTAGATGTGACAAAGGCAGACAGAAAATTGTAATAATAATGAAGGAATTTCTGAGTTTTGGAAAGATTCCAGGATGAGTGAAGAAACAAGAATTCTAGCTAAATGGCCAGACCTAGCTGGACTGGATCAATTTTCATGATATTTCTTTGATCTGAACCATAATAGTAACCCTGATAGTATTCTTAATCCCTTTCATTTCATGTTACTTGTCTCTTCTTACTCTCCCTAATGCTTGTCAGTTATTGTGCTGCAGTGCACTGTCCGGTTTTCCTACTCAGGCTATATGGATTTGATGGAGAAGCCAATGGAGGAAATAGTTTGGAGCATCCAGAAGGTCAGACTAGAATAGAGATGGTCAGATCTTGATTCTGCAGTGACTGGTAAAGCAAATGTTACTGGCACCTTTATCACTGAGGCCAACTATCAAGTCATTAAATTCCCTGGCCTCCAAAACTCAGTGCCTGCATCCAAACTGCACATCAGCCATGGGCTTTGGCCATTCTAATTCTCTTACTATCCAGGGAATTGCTTAGGACAACACTAGTAACACAGCAAAAATGTACCACATAGGCCATTATAACTGTGTAACCATAAAAATTAGCTCAAGCAAGCAGTCCATCTTTGCATTAGCTGGTCATTGGGGTCTTTTTATTCTTCATAACTTCATATTCAGAGCTTACAGCCCCCCCATGCATGGCCTTCCAAAATTATAAGACTCTGCATGGGCATACAAAGTTAGCAAGGTTTTGTCTAGGAGGTGTCATTTCTTAAAATGAGGATTTAATTATATAGCACAACCATAGAGAAATGAGAGCTGTTTATGCCCTGTGCCACCCTGGTGCCACATCGCTCCGTGTTACGGCCTTCACTTGCTTTTATGTGCTCTGCCCCCTGTGCCTTTCCCACTTACAATTTCTTTAACCCGAGGAGTTTGAGGTGTTTTGCAGACATAAATACATGAAAAGCTGCCCACATTCGGCGAGGTGTAATAGCTGCTTTATGGAAGAAAACACGGAGGCCCAAAGAAATTAAGGTCAAAAAGTTCATAGTCAGGTGCTTAAATGCAGAAACTTTCTGAGGTATTTAGGAGCCCGATGAGTGACCTGCTCGTCAGAAATGTTACACCGAGTATTTGCAGTTCCCATTGACTTCTGTGCGAGCACTGGTTGCTTAGCAACTTTGCAACCAAGGCCGACTGTTTTGATGTCTGAATGAGGAGCCAGGCATTTAATTTCAGGGACCCACATTTGAAAACACTAAGAGCGCAGATGAAGGCACAGGACAGTAGATGAAGGTCGCATGCAGAGACAGCAGCCGAGTGTTAAGGACAGACTGTAGCTTGCTCCCAAGTGCCCGCTCAGACCAGGCCCACTCGCTCACCCAGTTCTCTAGGGTTGTTTTGGTCCTTCGCGAGTAGGAATCCCCCTTCTGACCTGGCCCTATGATGGACCCTGAGTTTCTGTGGACACAAGTGCTCTCAGATGTGGGCCTTTGAAATTGCTCCCCATCCCTGCGCTCTTGGAGCCAGTGTTGGTAACCTGGGAGCAGATGGGTC
>JAUBOD010000950.1:1473296-1484805 GCA_032353885.1 Nothura maculosa
CAGATGTGGGCCTTTGAAATTGCTCCCCATCCCTGCGCTCTTGGAGCCAGTGTTGGTAACCTGGGAGCAGATGGGTCCATGAGAAAGAAGGGCAGCCCAGTAGAGACTCCCACTTGGGTTTCAAACCTCCCCGGCCCTCATTTGCCAGATCCACCAAATGGGCATGGTGAGATTCCATAGTTCTTTGCTGAGAACTTTGTCACGCTCACTTCCCTCCTGCAAATGCAGCCCAAGATCTAAATAGCAGTGTTATTTCTAGTGTGTTATCCTGGTAGCGTGAGAGGCATCGACAAGATCCGTGTTTGCTGATGGTGACTCACTGCCAGCCTTTGAGGGTTGTGTGGAAGGACTTGCTCTGATGTTTTTGCTGCTCCGAGATAGATTATTGATCCTCTTTATCTGGTGTTCGTCTTACAAACCCAAGGTGATGAGCATCCTGTTAGTTTCAAGAGCACTGGAGCTATTTTTCTACTGCTTCAAGGAACACAGAATATGATCCAAGTACCATCAAATGAGGAAAGAAAAAAAAACACATACAGATCAACATGGTTCCTATCAATTAAACTGCCAACTCCAGGGGAAGGCTAAGGAGCAGGATTGGATGACAAAGGCAGACTAGACTTTGTCTAGGGAGAGCATCAGGAATTTTCCAGCAAACTGTATTTTACTTGGCTTGGGCAGCTCCTTTTGTTGTGGTTATTAGGAAATGCCCCTTCATTGAAACCTATATGCTTTAGTTTAAAAAGAAAATCCAGAGAGAAATCTTTCAGTTTGTCAAAATGCTGTATTGTCAATTTTTTGCCAAGAAAATATTCTCATCTTTGCAGTTATAAAACAACTTTTGTTTGTTTAGAGAGTAAGCTTATCCCTGGGTAATTAATTTAAGAAAAACTTTGTAATCTAGCTGATGTATAGAGATAAAAATAAGGGTGTACATTTAACAAAATAGGGACTTCACCATTTCTTCTCAATTCATAGCTGAAAAAAAAAGTGTCTCCAGCCGCAGCTGCAGCATCGAAATTCCTTTCTTCATAGCAAGAAGCCAAAACATGCGAGATGCAAAATTTACCACCCCTCTCTGCACACAGCCTGGCTCAGCTCCCTCTCTCACCCCACCTCTGCCTGTCCCCGAAGCCATAAATATGAAGAGGCCGGCTGAAGTTAACTGCAAAATACCCACTTGCAAACAGGTGTAACAAAAGAGCGAGAAAGCAATGAGCCCTCTGCAGAAGGGAGGGAGAGGAAGGAGGCGGGCAGGGGGGTGAAAAGCGGGGAAAGGGAAAAGAAAACGTGATTGAAGGCCTTATAAATGTAAATGGCTTGGCAGAAATGGGTTAGCAGCCCTGGGTAGAAGATTGCACTTGGTGTTCCAAGGCCCTTATTTTCAAAATCGCAGCACTGGAGCCCTTTCGAAGCGGGCCCCTGTGTTTGCTTTTTCAATCAGTGAATATCAGGTTGTCTCTCTCTCTCTCTCTTTTTTTTTTTTTTTTTGGCTCTGTGCTTGGATGTGCCAGGTTGAAATGAAGCCTTCGAGAGAGAGGGTGCGAGTAGGAGCTGTGCTCTGGACCTTAGAAAAAGCTCATGGCTGCTGCCTTTATCACTACTTATTAATGAACCTCCCCCTCCCTGTTCCCCCTTCCTCAGCAAGCCCCTTCCCTTGTTTTCCTGCAGCAAACCCCACCCTCCCATCTGGATTTATTTATTTATTTATTTCCCTCTACATTTATCTATATATTTTACATCCAGTAAGTCAATCAGTTTCAAATTATTGGTCCCTTAGACAGATGTTTGGTGAGTCATTTAGCTGTGCGAGGTTCTTCAGACAGTTTGCTCTTCCACCTCCTGTTCATTTAAAGCATCTTTTGAGGCTGATTTTTCCTTTTCAAAATGTCTTTAACTGCCGAACGTTTGCTCCCACCGGGCAGTCTAATGATGTTGGACACAATATGTGTGAACATCTCTTTAGAGGCCATCTCCCCTAGGCTACATTCTTGCCTATAAAATCATTGTTTATTTAGTCCTTAGGCCTAGGAACCATCTGCAGTCCCCATGGCTCCTGTTGTTTTTAAAGTCCTATTAAGTTTCTGCACTTCTCCTCAGAGCATTATTTTATTTCTAAACAGCCACAGACAACTTCCTGTCAGTGCAGCTTCTGCCAGGCAAATTAGAGATGACAGTTTCATTCTTCTGACTGTGGCAAGCTCTCATCTGATGTTATTTAATGTGAAAAACAACTGTTATATAGAGAGTGATTTAAAAACAATGAGGAGAAAAATAATAATAATAATGATAATAATATAAAAAGAGGAGATGAGAGAAGGTGGCCCAGAGACTTTGGGTTTAGATGCTCAGACAGCTTTTGCTGGTCAGGAAAACATAAGGGATTAGAAGGTGCTATATAGTGGTCATAATAGAAGAGAATCAATGAGTGTTGACTTGATGTCATTTCCAATCTGCCTTTTCCTGTCAGGAGCTGCAAACATTTTAGTTGGTCAGTATGGTTTGTTTTTGCGTTGCCTCCTCCTGGTGTCCCCCCACTGCAGTTTCCCCCCTCTTTGCTGACTAAGCAGTCTGAGGCCATGTCCCCCAGGGGACAGCCCTCCTGCCCCAGCTGCTGCCGGCCCCAGCACTGACATCAGGACCACAGGAAACAAAGCCGGGTCTTGCCCGGAGTCTCTGGGAGCAGGAGGGCCCTGCGTAGCCAGGAGCAATTCCCTTTGCAGAGCGCTCTGCGTGCAGGGCTTTATGCCCATGTCTTCATGGAGGCACTTCGCATAAGTAGCTCTGGTAGGTGATCAAAGTGTCAGGAGAGAGACCTCTGAGCAGCTACATCTCTCCTGACCAGTGACAACTCCATTGCTCTGCAGGCAAGTGCTAACTGTGCAATCCACGACTCACATCCATGGATCTAAAGCTCTTGTCCATGCTCTTCTCCCTCAAATCAGATGATACTGTCCATTCTGCTTAGTGGGAAAGGTTCCTCCAGCTGCGCCCAGATTATTACCTAGGACCATGTGAGTCTGTATGCTAACAGGTAAGCAATATAGATGATTAGAGCATTGCACTTGAAACCCAGCCGTGTGCTTGGACCTTAAAATGTCCTAGTGTTTTGGCCCTCTTTAGCTACAAGACCTGCCCCAAAGAGCCGTAAGCCACTGGCTGCAGCTTCATGTTGACTGATCCTGGTAAGAGCATCATAAGAGAAAATGAATATCAGTCACAGATGCATCTTACGTGACCTCAGTGAACCCACCAAAACCTTTCTGCTTCGGTTTTGCCACCTGTAGATCAAGTGTGACATTTGGGGAGGGAGGCTGAATTCAGTGGAATTTCTAAGGCTCTTGAAGGCTTGTGGAGAGAGGACTGTAATTAGATGGAAGTGGTTAGGACAGGCTGATGCGTGTCAGGAGGAGACTCCAGCACAGGGATGCTGCAGTCAAGCACTCAAGGGGCCAGGGAGAGGGGTTAAGTTTGCCTCTGTAATCTTAACTCTGCCTTCTTCTGAATGTGCATCATAATAAGGTTGTTAACCAGACCCGCACTTGGTGGAAGTCTGTGTAACTCCATTGAAGTTTAAAAAAGTGTGAAATTATATTGCATTATATTAGCAAAGAAACAGCACATTATACCACAGAGAGAAGCAGCTGACATCAGAGGAGCTACGCTGATTGACACCCGATGAAGAGCTGCCTTTTGCAGCCTTTCACGGCTTGGTTTTTCAGATACTACGGCATCATTTCAGCTGACTCTCTCTGCAGCCTTGGGTGCAACACTGCTGTGTTCCAAAAAGCTGCCTGTGCCCTTGAATGCTCAGACTGCTTTGGCTCTGTCAGAGCAGTCTGCTCTATCCTTAGCAACTTACACGGTTTATCTTCTCCCTATGGCTTGTATTGTAATCATCCAGACCCCTACCATCGAGTACGAATTTGCTTTTCTAACAGCAGGGTAGCTTTACTGAGGTACAATTCAGAGGGATATGGCAATTCCATTACTATGAAGCTCATTTAGCTGCACACTTGGGTGGTCTGTATACTCCAGTAAATTTTCAGTGTTTATGCTGTGGCTGTGAATAATCTCTTGAATACGATTCTGTTTCAGATAGGTTCTCTTTCCTGGGAGCAGTTTTAGGTACCTAACCAGTTTTGCTCTCTTGGTTTTCATTTTGAAGTCCGTCTCTGTGTCTACACTTGAGGTTTACATGAGAGAGGGCAAGGCAAGGAAGTGACCCTACCAAAGGTGGCAACAAGGGGGTTGCAATAGACATAGGTCCTGTGGAAGGTGCTTCTAGGGAGCCCTTGAGAAACCTTTGACTCCTCTTGTGAGCCTTAGATGTCTCAGGACTGGCATTCCCATTCGGAGCCGCTCATTCTGAAGGGAAGTTCCTGTTCTTACAGATTCGTATGGGTATGCAGGATGTTTTGATAGACCAAGTACATATGTAATGAGTGCAACAACAGTATTCCCCAGTGCTCCTCAAAGGAGTTGGGGATTCTGGCCTGAGGGGGACAAGCTCAGAGAAAGAAAATGTTTTCTCTCCAGGAAGGGAGTGGATGAAATGAATTTGCATAACTAGCCCTTGGCCTCTGCTCCTTGCTCCTCCATCCATCCCAAAGGTGTAGAAACCCTCGCAGACACAGATGGAACAGGCTCAGGACTGTTGTTTTCATTCACTGAGATGTAACTGCATTCAATCTCCTTCTCTGCCATAGTCTCCTTGTATGGCCCTTGCAAGTCTCCTGGGTTGAGATTCATCTGGTTTAATTCAAGTATCTGTCTGGGAAATTTAGCTATGACTGAGCTAGATCTAGAGCTGGTCATATAGTCCTGCCTCATACAGCAGTGAGGAGGAGAAAACTTCCAAAAGAGAAGATGTGTGTTCTTGTCCTGGGAAGGAGCTATGGAAGGAGAGAATTAGAGTAGTATCCAAAGCGAAATGGGATGTGTTTTGAGTTCGGAACAGGGATGCCCTGCTCGGAAGCAGCCGTGTGCTGGTGGAGCAGGTCTGTTCCCCTGCACAGCTGAACAAGGGCTGCCCCCTCCAACCCGCATCTCCGAGTGTGAAAGATACCTCTGCCCACAGCATCTACTCGCTGCCTTTATACAGAGGGGAAAGGGGGAGAGAAAAGGGGAGGGGAGAGAAATTACTTTGAGCCATTACAATTGAACTGAGACGATATTTGGATGTGACTGCAATTAAAACAGAAGGTCTTTTAGATGTAGGAAAGAAATCCTGGCTCATAGAGTCCGTGGAGAATGCAGTATTCTGTAACCACCGAGGCAGGCATACATTATAAATACATCTGTAACTACTGGGATAGGTGTGAAAATGTAATTAACTGGAAACCTACTGAGTTTAAATGGACTTTTAGTTGTTTCAGGGTTTTTTTCTTCTTCTTTAGCCTCCCTCCTCCCATTCTTAAGTTAAGTTTAGGCTTGTGAGTCCTCTAACTCCCACTGGCACAGTGTAATTTAGCAAAGGTTGTTCCAGCCGAATTTGAAATTAATAATTTCAAATAGGCAAATCAATGATATTTAAAAGCTCCCTCCTGTGTGTTTGTACAATCTGCACAGGTATAAAAGCTAATCACATCTTGCCGGGGAAGAACATTTGTTATCGGTTTTAAGTAGAGCTTGGCAGTTTGGGGGGATCAAACACCGTGTTTCTTTCCAAAGTGTCCATGTGCCTCTGTGATTTAATATTTCTCATTAACTTAGTGCTGGGAAAAGGTGGCGGTGCCGGTAGGGAGGAACCAGCCGACCCTCTGAGAGACCATCCATTTTGCATCACCCTGAGCTTGCAAATAGGAGGGGGTGTAAAAGGCATCCTACAGAACCAGAAAGGGACAGAGTTTAAAATAAGGTTTCTGAGAGCATTGTCTGCTTTGCCAGCGAGGTGCTAGGCTTGGCTTGCCCCGGAGGACACCAAAACATAGATTATATCCCAGATTGCAATATCCCTGCAAATACTGTATTAGCTTAGACCCAGCAGCTTGTCTTATCCATTAGCCTGATCGTAGCACTTTCAAATAGCACATACCTTACCAAAAGAATTTTTTTTAAAAAAGCTTAAGATACATTGTGGAGTCTAAACTGCTCATAAGAGAGTTTCTTTCTAACTCCATTAATTTGTGTTTGGCATCTACCTGGAACTAGGATACTGAAAATCCATTATTCACATTTATTCTGTCTAATATCATCATGGATATTATTACTATGTACTAATACTAACCTAGAAAACATTTAGTTGCAATAATTTCTTTCTGCAAGGAGTTACACAGGTCAATTCTGCAGGAGGCAAAATATATTCTATTCTATGCCAATTCCAATGTATAATTTATTCTCTGGATTAGTATTTTGCCTGTGCTTCTACATGAAAAGATCCCATTCAGCCCAGTGCTGTCTCATATGGAGAAGAAAAGCCAGCTGGCTGTGCTAAAATACTCTTTCAAAAAGTTCCAAGAAGGAGGAAGACTCTCACATTTGTATTCTCCTTGCAACATCTCTTAATAATTTAATTCCCATTAGAAGTGCCTGTGTTGTAGGACGGGGGTGGGGGGGGGAAAAGATTTATAGAGAGATTTCACTCCAGGTTGGGTTTTTGTCTTTCTGTGTTTTCTTGGCATTTATCATGCATGTTTTAATTTGGATCTGAGTCTTGCTACCATCTGGTCATTATTGCAAAGAAATATTCATTTTCTCTGAGTGACATGGGCTTCATTCATCATGGAACTAGCTGATTGCCCCTCCATGTTTTTTTTTTTTTTTTTCCACTACTTGGAATGAAGTCTAAGGATACTTAGCACCAGCCACAACAGCAGTCAGTAAAGTTTGCAAAGTTAGTGACAGCTGGTAACCAGGCACAGGAGGAATGACGAGACACTTCATAGGCCCCGATCTTTCCCTCCTTTTCCGCATATCATGCATAGGAAGTGCAGCATCAGATTGCAAATGGAAAGGATGAGGAGTCACCTAATGACTCAGTTCCCCTTCTACTGTCCAGCTGTGAAATGCTGTTACTGATAGAGTGGAACTTAGAGTTTTTTGCGCTCACCCAAACTCAAGGAAGCCAAAAGGGAGGCAATTTGCCCCAGAGGAATTTTGCGACAGCTACGCTCTGTTTCTCCCACAAAGAGAGCAGGCCTCCACGCAGGGCATCTCTAAAGCAGCATGACTGCATGAAGAGATCTTGAAAACCGCACTCCAAGCTTGGGGAAGAATTCAGTGCAGTCGCTTTTAGCCCCCTCCCCTGCCAGCGCCTTCCCTGTGCGCCCGTCATCGCTGACAGCCGGCAAGGGGCAGCGGGGAGCAAGCCAGGGGACTCTAAACTTGTCTCAGGATTATTCAGCATGTGCAGTGACCCACAGCTGCATCTGCGCACCCTCTGCAAGTAAATTGGTTGTGACTATTCTTTTCCCTCTCCGGTACTTCCCGCGTCCTGTTGTGTAGTTCCCTGGACTAATCCATCTTTGGTTCCCTTTGTTTGCAAACACTCCTTTGTGGCACTAACTGCAGTGGGAGCGGAGAGGGTCTGGGCTCATCAGTCTCTCGCTGTCGTGAAAATGGGTGTCAGAGGCTTAAACGAGGCAGGCAGCAGGACTGGCACCCCTGAGCATTGGGGTTTATGCACCTCTCTAATGGGGTGTCGTGAAAAAAAAAGGCTGCCCGGGGCAGATGGCAACTTGGGATCAGCCAGGAGCAGAGACAGATGGTGATGTGCGACTGGTTGGAATACAAGTCGTTGCACCAGAGGAGCTGGGAGTGGAGAGGAATCGTAAAACAGGACTAGTTGGGAATGCAAGTCTGAAAATATTGAAAATGAAACCACCATTCCAGCTCCTTTGGCAGTCTTGGGTGAAGCAGTGCAGCACTGAATAGTTTTGAGCAAAGCAAAGTGACCTCACGGGGATAAGGTCTGGCCAACATAATCTCACTGTGACCTCTGGATTCTCTGTTAAAGGTTGGCTTCGTTCTTGGAGAGAGCAGGACTGCTAGTTGGGAGCATTGCAGTTTAGTGCTCATGAGCAGTTGTCACCGTGCCCAAGGAAATATGTTTAACCATTTTGGACACCCAGCACATTCTGTTGCATCATGTCTAGGGCAATTTCAGATGGAGCAGCCAACAACTGGAGAAGATGATGGAACAGCTTGCTTCAATTTGGAGCATCTGTGTCAATGAGATTTCGGGGTTGTGAATACCCAGTGTTCCTCCAGCCCAGCAAAGGCTTAGAGGAACGGAGAGAGAGAACATCTGTGAGTTTGCTGCAGGGTAAAATGAAGCCCCCCATTAGGTAAAGTTGCCTCAAAACATTGAATTGACTAGAGGCATTTTTTTCTGGGTCAAAATTAATTTTAACTCTTCCTAATAGATGGAATATCTGGAAACTTTGCTCCTGCTCCAAGTGATTCTAAATTAATCAGATCCCATTACACCCAGTGAAATCAATTGTGATATATTCTAGAATAAGCAGGAGACAAACCAGGGTGTGTATTTATTTGCCAAGAAAGCAGAGCAAAAGAACCTGCCAGCGGTAATGGTTGAGGGGGAGAAGTAAAGCAGGGAGGGAGAATAAAGTAGAAAGCAGTCCAGATGTTGACTGCACACTAAAATACTGCTTTTCCTCTCTACCGATAGCACCGAATGTTATTTTGTTTCTTTAGAATTCATTTTCTGAAAGTGTCTGCATGAGGAACATCTGCTCTCTCAAATCCAGACCTACAATTTGAATAAATTATCAATATCTGGCAGCAGCCCGTTATTAATGGCTAGAGTTTTATAAGATTCTCCACTATAATAATAGCAGAGCTAGTGGCTGGCATTCCTCCCAGAGAGACTCGTGTTTGTCCCATTTTATTCTGTGCTGTTTTCTTTTCTTTTCTGTTTTTCTCTCCAAATCTGAGCGTCATCCGTTGATTTTTTTACCATGGCTCTTGACTCAAAAAAGAAAAAAAAATAGAGCGAAAGGGAGAAGAAAAGCCATTAGTATCCTATAAATCAAAAAGAAAAATGACATCCTCAAACACGAAAGACTCCCCTGAGTATTTCGCTATTATTACCTGTACAAGGTTGCACATGTGGCTTCAGAAACAACTCCTTCCATCAGGAATCATCAGGTAGCAAGACTGCTCACTCCCATGCAAGAGACAAGTTTTATTAACTTCCCGCTCAGCATATACCCTGGTAATTAATGATGCAGTGCACCTTTGAGGTGTCCTAATGCAGGCCGTTCATCACAAACTGCAACTGCCTGGGAAGAGGACTGTGTTCTTGCAGTGTGATAAATCCAGGCACGCAGGGCTGCTCTGCGTCCCTCTTTCAGGCGCAGTCACTCCGTCTAATCGCCGCGCTTGGCTCTCACCGCCCGTTCTGACAAATCACCTCGTCGCGGGGGCCCTCGCGGGCTCGCGCGCACGGCCACGCACCCGGGAAACGCACAAAAAAGGCACAGAAAGAGCTCATGGCTTTTGACGTCAGGCAGAGCACGCGCCTCAACCCACGGGCAGATCCAGCTGCCTGAATGCTGGGGCTGGGCTAGGGAGCACGCAGCACAAGGCCTCGCTGAGCTCCCTCCATCATCATCAGAGGGGAAGGAGAAGGCCGCTTTCCCTACCAGGGGCCTGTGTGGATTTTCTACCACCTGTTATACCTCGAAGTGCTCCTGTCTCTCCAGTGACTACATAGAAGGCACCTGGCGAGGCTGCTTTTAGT
This sequence comes from Nothura maculosa, assembly GCA_032353885.1. Classification (NCBI taxonomy): domain Eukaryota; kingdom Metazoa; phylum Chordata; class Aves; order Tinamiformes; family Tinamidae; genus Nothura; species Nothura maculosa. The sequence continues at coordinate 1,483,003 of JAUBOD010000950.1, forward strand.
TGACAGCACCCAAAATGCTGCTCAGAGTTGCTCTATTGCTTTTAGAGGTATTTGGGGATGGGCAGAGCTTCTATTCATTTGTTCAGTTTATTCTTTATCCTGGATACTCCCCTTCAGGGTCAGGACCTGTGTCCCTGACATGATAATTACATGATAATTACATGATAATTACTCATGGCTGGGTTAGGACAGCTCTTCTAAGCTGTTAGCTGGCAGTATGGGAGATATCTGCATCTTGGGCCATAGATACCAATGAAACCACTTAAAAAAATAGGCGGAAAAATAGACTGTGCCTGTGAGGAGCTTTGAATCGGGCCCTGAGGCAAAAGTTCCATCATCCCATAGGGAAAAGAAATAGAGAAGAAAATAAGAAAATCATGTCAGCAAATTTAGTTGCTGAGCCAGTGACCTGACACCAAGCCCGCTGAGTGCCCTTTGTCACTGCTGTGATTTGCTTGTAATGGGCAGGGGGTGCTGGTAGCCATCCAGCCAGGAGCAAGGGCAGATTGCAAGGAGATTTTGTAGCACATGGGCTCTTCCTGCAGACCTGGGCCAAGGAGCACCCACATCCACCCAGTCCCACCCAAGGCTGATGAACGATGGCTGTAACTGGCTGTGTAGGTACTGTAGGTGCAGGGACACTCGTGGGACTGGAAACCTGCCTCAGGTATCCAGTGAGGATAGAGAATCACCAGGACACAGGGGCAGCCTCAGAGAGAGAGTTGCTGGAGCAGACTCAGCACAGCACCTTCCCCGTGCAGATACATGGAGCTGCTAGCCAGGCTCGGTCTTTGGAAGGAGTATGGGGGAACTGCATGCCAGTGTTTTCCAAATAAATATTCCTTTAGTACATCTGCAGCTAGGAGTAGCAGGACCCACCTGCCTGGGAGCTGAGTGTCCTGAAATGCAGGAGGTCCTGGAGAAGCCCTGGCCAGATATTGGTCAGTTGGTCTTCACCCCCAGAGCCGTCCCCAGTAGCCTGGTGGCTCTTTGGAAACAGTCAACCCTGAAGGCAGCAGCTCCTATACTGCCTCAGTGCAAAGCTCCCTCTCACACCGTGAAGGCGAAGATGAATTAGTTAATTATGTAAAGTGCTTTGGAGATGAAAAGTGACATCTGAGTGCCAAGTATTACTATTAATAACAAAACATATACCACCTACCAGGTATTATTTCTTCTTTTCTTTCCTTTCTTTCTAAATAATATAGTTCTGCAGTTCAAATAACATGAACGCGAGTTAGGAGGGAAGTATAAGACTTCAAACGTACAAGTAGAAAAAGAAGAGTTTCGATCTAAGCAATCGAGAATTTCAGAGGAGCCCGTTTTCCCTGTGTAAGCCTGCTTTTTAACACCTCCATAACAGTTCTTGTATACTAGTACTAGTATCAAATCCTAACACATTGCAAGCCTTGCGTAAAAATCCACTCTCTTCCTCCTTTTGGTGTTTGCTGTAGACACCTGAAGCATCTCCGTTCAAAGTCAAAGATATCTCTGTAAGGTTAAGCATATGCTTGATTTCTGTTCAGCGAGTCACTTAAGCACGGGCTTAAATTAAAACATATGCTCTAGGCTCAGTTTTGGTGAGGCTTGAGAAAACTAGATGCCAAATTCTCAATGGAGCCTCAATTTTAATGAAAGCCAGTGGGGATGGGAGGAAGGGTGGGGAAGTTTTCAGAGAAAATTCCAGTCCACACACGATGCTGGATTGTGGCATATGAAATGAGAAAAAAAGAGGACAAGACAGGATTTTTTGAGCTGCACCAAGCAGAGTTAGCTACTTTTCAGGTTTGTGTTGCTATTTAA
>JAUBOD010000950.1:1484905-1509236 GCA_032353885.1 Nothura maculosa
TAAAACACTTCAAACATACAAGTAGAAAAAGAAGTGTTCCGATCTAAGCAATCGAGAATTTCAGAGGAGCCCGTTTTCCCTGTGTAAGCCTGTTTTTTAACACCTCCATAACAGTTCTTGTATACTAGTACTAGTATCAAATCCTAACACATAGCAAGCCTTGCATAAAAATCCACTCTTCCTCTTCCTCCTTTTGGTGTTTGCTGTAGACACTTGAAGCATCTCTGTTCAAAGTCAAAGATATCTGTGTAAGGTTAAGCATACGCTTGATTTCTGTTCAGCGAGTCACTAAAGCACAGGCTTAAATTAAAACATATGCTTTAGGCTCAGTTTTGGTGAGGCTTGAGAAAACTAGATGCCATTCTCAATGGAGCCTCAATTTTAATGAAAGCCAGTGGGGATGGGAGGAAGAGTGGGGAAGTTTTCATAGAAAATTCCAGTCCTCACACGATGCTGGATTGTGGCATATGAAATGAGAGAAAAAGAGGACAAGACAGGATTTTTTGAGCTGCACCAAGCAGAGTTAGCTACTTTTCAGGTTTGTGTTGCTATTTAAGCTGATGTGGCATGGGCTCGCTGGGTCGCTTCAAAGCTGGACCTCTGTGGCTGATGCAGGTGGTTCATGCTGATTTGTGTCCATTAAAATACTTCATCAGAAAGACTCCAAAAGTAGTTTGTGAGGCAACAGCTGCGTTATGACCTCTGCTCTAGCAGTGTATCCCATTAAAAAGGATGCGAACAATTCAGCCATATATGCCAATCAAGGGTAATATTAATTAAAGAACTACAAGCAATAAAAAGGCAGATTTTTTTTTTATTTTTTTTTCAGAGGAAAGGGACTCCTATGTATGGTACATACCGCAAGCTGAATTTAATATATTTTGAGAACAAAGCTATTTGGTAAATATACATCTTTGTCCTCAACTCTTTTTTTGTTTGTTTTTTTCCCCCATCTTTTCTTCTCTCTCCCAGCACAAAATTTGAAGGCATTCATGTAAAAATGGCTCTTAGGAGCATGACACACAGTTTTATTTATGGTAAATTTATTATAATAAGGATGTTCTTTGTCATTGTCTGAGAGATTTATTTATTGTATCACACTTTTGAAAATGCTGATATTGATTGTTTCAAGAGGTTGCCTTAAAGGAAGAAGGGGAGAAAAACAACAATAAAAAAACACTCAGAAATGAAAAGAAATAGCCATGTTGCTATCAATTATTTCATAATGAGATATGAGGGGAGAATTTTAAACATTATCTCTAGCATTACAGTTGAACAAACAATATATTTACTGGAAATTATACTCTGATGATGAATGGCTTGTTTTAAAATAGAGGCTTCTCTAATGGGGGCCTTTCTGAACAGCACTGACACGCAGTCCAACTCACAATTATTATTGCATTTTAATCGAAACCGAATTCAGTATTTCTGCCAGAGAGTGAAAAGAGTGGATCCCATTTGCAAATATCTCTATCACGATGATCCCCCAAACAATAACAAATTTGGAGCCATCCAAAAATATTGTAGTCATAGTGCTACTTGCTAGTAATTCATCCTTTTCATCCCGTTTGAACCCCTCTTTTGCTTCCTTTCTGTGTCCAGGTACCCTTTCCATCAAAGTGATTCAATAGAAAGGAATTTAACACTCACTTTTCCCACTGCCACCAAGCGAGTGCAGCCCACTCCACGCACACCCACACCTCATCTTATGTAGAATAGGGAATTGGATATTAGTCACTGCAGTTTCTAGCTATGACAGACAGTAATTTACCATTTTATTGTGATTCAGTGCCTTGGACAGAGGCACACATTGCCTGTCATGCTGTGTTCATCACCGACTGTAGAGACAAGCGTTGCTTGTCAAATAGTAGAGCCCTTATAATGAGGACACCTAGGTGTAACATAAAAGATTCACAGGCAAAAGGACTTCTTATGGAGGGCTTAAAACCTCTAAAGCAGTGTGAGCTAGTTAGATAATACACAAACTTTAGAAGTGATGCAGACAGATATTTCTCCCCTTACATCTCTCAGGCACACCAAAAGCGTTATCAACAGAACAATATGTAAACGTTGGCGCGAGGAGGGCAGAGTGATTTATTTGCATTATCTTGCCATGCTGTAGAAGGGAAGAGGAAGAAGGTTTGCACCTAGGGAGAGGTGTGAGACACACAAAACACCACCACCTAAACCAGGTGTGTGCAAGGGGAAGCAGGAGCCTTCCACCTCTCAGTGAAGCCGTTGGGCGGTCACTAATGAGATTTCAGATGATTTTCATTTGTCTTCATTTCCAGCGAGCTTGACTCCACGTGGCATTTCTTCATAGCGGGAAGGGTAAGGTGGGCCCACAGGTTACAGCGTGCACGTCATGCCATGAGCAGCTGTCAGGGGGCAGAAAGCTGACACTTGAGATTGGATTAATCTTCCATCAAACCTAATTGGAAATAATGGACTGGATCCTCAGCTGGAGTAAACGGACACAGAACCAGGGTTTCCAGCAAAGCTGTCCCCCTTTGGCTCCCTCTGGAGCACTTGCACGTTTGGGCTGTGCAGTCACCTGCCTGTCAGTCTGTCCTTAACTGCCATTACCTGCATGTTGCCCTGCACAGGACCTGCTGGCCCTGTGCCCTTGGTGTATTGCTCCACTCGGGCAGGTCTGACCACCTGCAGAGCCTGCAGGAGTCAACTCAGCTCATGCACGAGATGCCGATGGGCCCAGCACTTTGCTGGGACCTGCTGCAGCTCAGTCGCTTGCACAGTGATGAGACCCAGCGAGGAGGCTGAGCAGGGCAGTGGGAAGCCAGGGGCACTGTCCCAGACCTGGCGCCTCCGAGGTGGGAATCTCCTCCCTGTCCTCCAGTTCTCTGCCCTCCACTTACCGGGAGCAGAGCAATGGAAAAAGAACAGCGCCAGAGGGAAGTATTTCCTCCAATATGAGTGGAAGTTACACCACATGTTTTTATACTTTATTTGCACCATAATGTAAGTGCACATAATATCATCTGCTTATTACAATGTCTGCATTTTCAATCTGAGATGTTGTGCTAAAGAAATCCGTCTCCCCATATGATTTGGCATCTCATTTGCAGGCAAGGTTATATATATATATTTTAAGGATAGTTAGAATCACAAGCCAATTTTAGTTACTAATACCAATTTAGGAAAGTGTGTATTCTAGTAAAGGTAATTTAAAAGTATTTAGAAGCCCAGGAGTACTTGTATTTTTATATTGCCCATATATATATATACACACTTGAATATTAGTGAAGCTAAACTGATTGATTGAATTACTTTATGGAAGGGTGAGACAAAAATGCCACATTTGGGTTACTCTTATTAGATTTTCTTTTATTGATAGCAAATCATAACTGCTTGAAGACTGGATATTAAAAATGTCCAGGTAAATTTTGGGCAAATTTTGCTTCATCACCTTGCAATTATGTTACCTGCTGATGTTCATTTACTAATCCTCCTTACCATCCTTTGCTCCACCTCTCCTAAACAAGAAAACAATATGTGAAATTGAAAAATGGTGCTCACTGAGGGGTTTAAAGACATTTGAAATTTGGAATATATTTTAAAGGTCAATTTCAGCAGTAATTATGTTATAATGGTGAAGCTTTTAGAGAATGTGAAACACAAGATTAATACGTTGCCAGATAGAAAGTGGCAGAAGACTCTATCTTGTGTGTGTGTGTGGGGCTGTGCGCGCACGTCGCATGTGTCGAAGCTTACGAGGGACCAGCAATACATCAGAACAGCTTTCACAAACACGGGCAACGCTGAGATCCTTTGTACATGCATAAAATTTCCACTGATTTCAAGGACACTGGCGCTGAATGTGGACTAGCGCTGTTAGTCCAGGAGAGGGATTTTTATTCTCGATTAACCTCAACAGTGAAAGCAGCAGCTGACCCTCAGATGTGGTTAGATCAGATGAAATACTCTGTTGTATCAGGGGGGTCTGGACAGAAATATAAGATCATTTATATTTAATCTTTTTTTTTTTTTTTTTTTTTTACATTGTCTATGGAAGTAGTAAGCACAGGATCATCTGTGTAAGTTTTTGCTTTTTTAGATGTGTTTCTGGCTTACTATGTGTTCCTTAAGTTACCTGATAACTTAATGTACATAAATTTAACCACATCAAAAACAGAAAATCCAAAGTAGTGACAATGCCAAAACTTATATCGATATTGAGCTGTATTAAAATGAGCCGTGTAAGATACTTAAGATCATCTGATGGAAATCACTGCATGAGGCATGGTGAGAACTTACTCAAAGTGTCCAAAACCTCTTTTTTCCTTATAAAAAATGCACTGTTGGAGGCAACCCTACAACTCTATGAATGGCGTTATTCTGAAAACTCCGTCTAGGTCTTTCACTGTGGCCTGGTAGAGATAGGCACTTTCATCCCATCAAAGTTTCTCACTCCTCTTCCTTCTTTTTTTGGAAATCCAAGCCTGACAGCACATTTCTAAGGTGGAAGGGAAACAGCCACAGAGCTGGATCAGAGCCTGGGCGCAGAGGGGAGCGTTCACACTGTCTAGCTGTCGGCATCCGAGGCAAAGCCTCTGAAATCTGGAGGCTCCTGTGCATCTCTATTCAATATGTAGGGGTAGGATTCATGTCCTTTTTTTTAGCATTTAGAAGTTCAGCGAAGAAGTCTGAGCTACTTTCCTTTTAGAGCTGGTAGGGAGAAATGGTAGATGGTCCAGATGGCCTGGGTAGGTGGGTATCTAGATGGCTGTTTCTGTCCATTGGCTGCACCAGAAGCTTAGTGACAATCTCAGGACAGGCAGCAACTTTTAGACATTTAATCCTGTGATGAGCCTCATCTGTATGCTCTTCTCTTCAATGCTCTGTTTTACATTTAAGTTAGATGCCTGGAGACCTCGAGAAGAGAGTGAGCTCCTGCCTCCCCAGCAAACAACCGAATACGGAGGTAGAGTCCCCATAGCGCCAGCTGTGATTGCTCAGGAATCCACGGGGCACCTGGCCCCTGCACAAAGGCAGAGCAGAACAATAAGCCAAAACATGATGTATGTAAAGAGAACTAATCATTTCCCAAAGCACTTCATAAATACTGTATTTGTAACATTAATTAAATGTCTGCAACTGAAATTATTTATAATACATATGTGAGAACTCAATGGACTGTTAGTGAAGTCAGCTTGTTTCATTCCAGAAAGACTGGACAAGGACTTATTACACTACGTCTGAAAGACTTAAACAGTTGCTGGCTTAAAAATGTTTCTTTCCAGGATGTCTGTGTAACACTAATGAACGTGTTGTACAGTATAGATTATAAGAGAAAACTCAATTTGTCTTGGATCCTTTCTGACATGTTTCCTGTGTAAATGAGAAGAAACACTCCCGCTGGTATCCTAATGAAGTAACTATAAACAATGTTAGAGAGAGCCCCAGAAAACCTACGTCTGGCAGATTCTAGAACCTTTTGGAGTTGTTTTTTTCAGCCGCGTTTATGGCTAAGAAGGACTGGAGTACTGAAAGCCCAAAAGTTGCTGCCGTCATGGGAAGCAATTCCTCTATCTCTACATGTAAGTAAAACAAGCCAGGACGTTGGCCCTACACTACAGGTTTCCACAATACTCCATGATTCCTCAGCACGGGTTTCACCTGTGTTAAAAGAGTGCCCAAGCACACAGATGATAGACTGTGATACTTGGCTCCTGTTCCCGTGAGCCTGCACAAATAACAGACTTCTGCCTTGTGAACGTGATGAAACCGTATCAGTTGGCTTCAGGGCTGAAGAATGGTCTCCAATGCTGTTTTATTTAGTCATGAGACCTCTGCTGTCTTTAGGAGAGAAGGGCTAGTTTGAGGCAGCTGCAAAGCTTTGAGCACTGGGAGTCTTCTTCGTTCTTTCTCCAGCTGTGATTTGAATCTGGAGGAAGTATCACCCAGAGCTGGTAGATCATTCTCTCTCATGCAGCAGCCATTTACTCGGGGCATCCCAGCTGGACCAGGCAACAAATGACTGGGGAGAGAAAAGAGGAGGTGAGAAGAACAGTTGTTATTGATTGTTGTTTTTGTGATTTGGATCCTTTTTTTTGAGAATGTGAACACCCACTAGCCAGTCAAAACTAATAATATAGCAGGTCACTGACGAACTCCATTGTTAGTATGTTTAATTTTTCCTCTCTTTTCCCTTTTTTTCTTTTTTTTTTTCACTCTCCTCTCTGAACTTTCCTTGGGCTGACCTTGCCCACCCCAGTTGCTTTCTTATCCTCAAGGTCGTGCATCATGAAGATATCTTTTTCCCAACAGGTGGAAGGGTAAATATATCAGCACAAATCAAGGCCTTCTATTGCTGTTGGCTAAGGAATCTGCCCCTTGCAACTTCCCCTTAGAAGTTGTTGTTCATTTAATAGACATTGTAGTAAGGCAGTGTCTCTTTATCATCCCCCTTCAGATTTCCAGACTCTATGTTGTGCATTAAAGGTTTGGAGCCACAGGGTGTGCCAAAACGCTGGGTCATATGTTTTGCTATGATGTTCCTACTATTTCAGCTTTGTCTATAAAGGGCAAATGGTAAATCATCTTCCTGAGAGTTAATGGAGCATTTCAGCAGCAAGAGGAAAAAGTGAAAAAGTTTCAAAAGAATGGCTTATTATCGTAGTCAGCCAAAATTCACCTTTACCTTCATCTGCCTGAGAATCTTCATTTTCCTTTCTTGATTGTTCAAGATTCCTCTATTTTTCTTTGTTTTCCTCCATTTTCCTGCTATCCTGTTACTTCAGGTTCAGATCCACACTCTTTTACATCTCTCCAATTAAAATATTCTGAACTTTAGCATTAAAACTAGGGTGCCTGTCTTGCATCTTTCTTGTGTAGCTTTCTAAGCTCTTTGCAGACAGTAATTAACGGAGCCTGACAACAGTCTTGCAAGTTTAGGTTAGCAGAGGCACAGAGGGCCTAAGTGGTCATATATTTAATTAATAGCAGAGCTGGAAAAGGAGCACAAGAGTCCGTACTCTTCATTCCTTGATCTGACCATCTGATTCTATTCTTGCACACAGAGCTGTGGAAAAAATACAGATCAGGTTACCTCCCTGCCCATCTAGGTCTAATTGTAATCAACCATCCATATTTCATATACTTTATGAATGCCAGATATGCCAAAGATCTTCTCCAGTTAGTGCTTTTTTATCCCTAGTGAACTTCACAAGGATTTCTGGTCCTCCTCTTTCGTTTATAGAAAACCCTACTTACTATAGTACTGTGGAAAATGGGAGTGGGTTATTGATAATTATTAATGGTCCATCTTCATCTAGCCCAACTAGAGGTTCCAACCAAATACTCAACATTTGTTCTTTTGCTTATTAGATGTTATTCATGAAAAGGGACATCCTTGCCTGGAAGGTGAGTCGCTAGGTATTTCACTGATCCCTGTGTGTGGCAAGCCAGTCTGTGCTGATTTTTGCTTCGAAGAATGCCCAAAGTTGACACACTTCTGAAATCAGCACTAGCCACATTTTTTCCCAGATGCCCTCACTAACTTAAATCTTCCCTGGAGTTAGGCAAAGACAATGTGTTGTGACTGGAAACATATGCATCCCTACCCACACACCCAGCTACCTGTACAGCTCAAAAGACATCAGGAGACCATGCTCCTGTGCTTCCATGTGAGTGGTCCGGGTGGAGGAGGAGAAGGCAGGAGGGTTGGGTCCTGTGGTAGGGGTTATTGGGTCAGTGACTTCAGGAAACTTGCATGAACCCTTTTTCTCTTGGTACAAAATGACTTTTTCCTTGGTCCCAAAGACACCAGTGTGGCCAAACGGCCCTGGATAGGGGCCTATCTCAGTATATCTGGGGGCGGCCAACCTTGCTGCACATCCTGGATCTGCCACTCTCAGTTTCTACACCTTTTTATTGTTTGTGACCCCTCTCTGGGCCCCCTCTTCCCAACTAATTAGAAAGTGAGTCATCTTCTCCTATGGCTTGGAAACATTCAGGCTGTCAGTAGGGGATTTATTTATTTATTTGCATATGGTTAAAGGCCTACTCTCCTAAACAATGAGAGGATAAATAAAATCAACTCAGACAAGGTTATTTCACATTCCTAATTTCCAGCAGCTTTATTTATTTATTTATTTTAGCTGGAGCCCCACGATGCTTGTTCGTGTTCTCCCCCCTTCCCGCTCCCACCCGCTAACTAAAAAAAAAACAAAATACATTTTCGAATCAAGATAAAGCCATCAAAGAACTAACTAAACATGATTAGAAAGGACCTCTCCTTAATGGGAAAAAAATCATGATTTAGACCTGGCTGCTTTCCAAATATCCCTGTGCAATCAACCAAAGAAACACATTTTAGAAAACAGAATTGTAAAAGTAACTTTGAAGAATCGGTTGCCATAGAAACAGATCTGTAAATACTTAACTGCAAACATTAAGTGACACAGTGATATTCCAGAGCCCAGGATGCCTTAAAAGGATGGCAAATTTCACCCAGCTCTTTAAATAATCAACTCGGCTGTGCTTTGATTTTTCTTCTTTTTTTCCCCTTTCCTTTCTTTTTTTCACACTATTCAGTGCAATCGCATCCCTGTTCTCAGGCATGTGTGATAATAGAAATGCCAGAACTATTTTATAAAAGAGACTCCTGATCTTTTATAACATGGAGGCAGAAAGGGAGGAGGGGGCAGCAAATACAGGCTCCAAGCAACCTGTGGAGTCTGAAAATACAACCCAGAGTCATTCCGATTCCCTTTAACTGCAGGGTCAGGAGAAAGCTTGATTGATTGTGGCTTTTCATTGCAAGAAAAAAAACCCACAAATGACCTGCAATTTCTTGTCATCTGCCACGGAAGAATCAGATGCAAAGAAATAAAAAAGGTTATGGACAATTTTAATTTAAACAAGTGGGTGCATTTATGTTGTGCCCCAGCCTTAAATCTTGGCTCAGAGTTAACTCACTCCTGGGCTCTCGAGAGCCTTTCAGTGACCAACTGCTGCTGCTTTCTGAAGAGGAAGAGTGGCCTGTTCCCCAGGGGGACATGGCAGCCTCCCCTTTCCCCCCATGGAGCATCCATACCCATTAGACTTCCTTAGTTCATTGAAGAGAATGGCTTCAGCTAAAAGCTTCACGTGTCAGGGGGCCAAAACCTCTCTCCTGACATTGACATTAGAGAAGTCAACAGCCCTGGTGGTTCCTCCTGGGAGAGCAGTGACGGGTGGCCACTGATAAACCTTCCCCTGGCTGGAGGCGCTGATTAGAGGAGACTTTGCCAGCTGGTTTTGCCAAGAATTTGAATTTGTTGACTTTTCAGACACACTTCAAAAGGCCTGCATGTTCTCCTGGCCTAAAGGGAGGTGAGATGGGTCATCAATACAGTAGTATGAAAGATGACTTAAGGGAAGGCCTTGACCCAGTTCATGACAACACAGCGGAGTGTGGTTAAATATCTAGTCCCATCAGATGTACCTAAATGGCCTTGCTCATCTATTTGAAGTCTTGACGATATAGGTTTTACTGCAGTTTTAAACTTAACATGGGCAGGAGCTGTCAGCAGGTTAATTTAACTTGTAATAAGCTTTTGGGCAAGTTGATTCCTCTTTGGCTTCTGACTGATGAAGCCCAGAGCCTCCAAGCATCCCTACACCATTGAAATATCACGTGGCTTTCCTGGAGCAAGGGGCTCAGAGGGAGGGAAGGATTTGTCTCAGCAGAGCCCTGCTGTTGGCAAGTGCTTGGATTTGACCTGGAGATCCTTACTGGGGAGCAGCAGCCCGCAAGTATCTGCAAACACGAGTTTAGCTGCCGCTTTAGGAGGACCTTCAATAACCTGCTTGTTTTCATCGTTCTGGTTGGGTTTGAGGTTTTCTCTTCCCTGTGGGCTGGCTATGTTATCCCACTGAAAGCTGAGCAGTATTATCCTTTAAGCTGATTTTTCTGCCCAGCTTAGGAAAAGAAGGTATGGGGAGAGGAAGGGAAAAAAATGTAAAGGCCAAGGATGCAAGAGAAAGCAGGAGAAGACTGAAAAAATACGGTCTAAAAAAAGCCCTGATTTCTAGAACGATCACCCTTTACTCACATGTTATATTTGCCAAAAGTCTGTGGTTGTAAGAGATTCAGCTCTTTTCTATCTAGTCTTGGAGGTTACTGGAGTGAACAGGAAAACACAGATAGAGGGATAAAACTAGATACAGATAAGTTAGCTATTGATTTATATATAGACATATATATGTGTGTTTTTAAGAGTTGTATTTCTGTAGGCTAGCTGAAAACTTCCTACCCTGATCACTTTTCTCCTCAGCCTGTCTCTGCCTTTCACATACATACTGTCCACCTGGGAACCTCTGAGAGAAATCACTGTGGTTTTTTGGGAAGGAAGGTGAGGAGAAGCAAATCTTCCATAGCCTTCCTCCACTCCCTGCTCCCCTCCTCTGGTGACCTGCTTCAAGGAGACCTGTGTGTGTGTGCGGCAGGCAGAGGCGACGAGAGGTAGCTCTCATTTGCAAAATCCACAGTGCTCTCCTCCCTGGCACGGTGCTGATGGGATGGGGGAGAGGAAGGGGGTACGGCATGTCGCTCCACTTTATCACTGCCTGGGCTCTCGCCTTGTCATTCGGCACTTGCCATGAATCTAAAAAGAGTTTGGCCTTAATAACTTCACGCAAGTACTGCATTGCCAGTGACTTTAGAGACGGGTGACAGCAAGCAAGGAATTATAATGAATTGCTGCAAATGCCTTCTTCACACAAATTACAGTTATTTTCCTCTGAGCCTGCTTGCCTCCCAACGTCAGGATTTTGGTTCAGAAGATGAGCTACAGTGTTCTGTGTCTAGGGAGATGTGTTCTGCCAGTGCATCCTTGGACCCCTATTCTTTCCCCACTCTTCTTCCACTTTGGCTGTGATTTTTTTAGAGGTTGGTTGGTTTTTTTGTTTGTTTGTTTTTCTTAAATACAGTCAGAAAACTGATTTTCCTCATGGTAGCAATACACTTTTCTCAAGCCACTTTGCACTTTGAAATAGCAGGGAAGGAAATTTCACTTTTATTTTGATCTTAATGGTAACCCCTTAATCCAGAGTTAACATCTTCCTTTGAGAAGGGAGTGCCCATGAGTGCAATTTCATGGCTGCAGGTTCAGGGTCACTCTGTCTGCTACCTGCAGAGCAGAGTTATCTTGTTTAGTTACTGGTTGTTGCAGGAAGGAGGATATTTAAAGGAAGCCCAAATACAACATGGTTTCCTTTAAGCTAGTACTCATGACCAATGTCCATCGTTTTCTCCTGGAAATGGAGACCGTGTTACCTTCAGTCTCTTCAGATAGGTGCACAACCCTAATACACTGCTGCTCTTCATCTTCAGGTCCAACCTGGATCCGGAGTGACCCTAGCTATCTCGTTACAAGAAGTCAATGTGTTACTGCCCTTGGCATGAGGTACCATGGGCCTAGCGTAGGTGAGCACAAGTGCTTTGTCACTTCCTTTGCTGAGCAGAAGACTGGAGGGGGCCTGGGATTGATTTCTTAGTTCACTGGGCATGGCCCACATGATTTCAGTGGTGGTTTGCAGACAGTACAGGATGTATAACGAGCAAAATTGAGAATTACCTTCAGTGAGGTGTGAAAGAACTTTTGGGCAGTCATTTTGTGCAGTTCTGCAAGGGTCACTTCTGATGGTCTTGCTGAACATCTTCCTGAAGCATTAGAATAAATGGGGAGAGCTGACCGTCCCATTTGTATTGCCATCTGGGGACAAAAGCTAGTTTTTCCATGAGTTTAATATATAAATCTAAGTGTACGTTTACATCATCAAGGTGTTCAAAAGAATCACTGTAGAGTTTTGACTGAGATCCCCAAATCAACTTAGCTTTTGGACAGTTCAGGCAACTCCTATGTGATTTACCCTAGCTGAATTTAATCAGCACACAAAAGAAGCCTTGCTTCAACTATTCATTCCCTGAATTGGATTTAAAAGACATTATTTGTGTTATTGCTCCTGCTACTTGTTTAGTTAGCAGCTGTTATATGTCAGGATCAACTAAGATGATAATGCATGGCAGAATTATTTAAATTATACATGGGATTATTCTTAAGTGGTTAAAAAAAAGAGAATGTGTCTGTCATTCAAGCCCAAGCTATCCCGGAGGTGTACACCTGCTGCTGCTGGGTCTCAGGTGCATTCAGGACAGGCATTTGATCTCTTCCTGCTCTCATTTCTCCACGTGGAAATGGGTTCGTCATCGTGAGGGTTGTTGTGAGACCAGATGAAGTCCTGTTACAAATGCCCTGAGTAATAGGAGACTAAAAAGGGATTTTATTGAAGAGTGAGCTATTTCAGTGAAGGCGTTAGAAGTGGCGTGTTCTCCTTCGCTGTAGTCCGGTGTGTCTTTCAGTGAGAGCAGGCTTCGTTACTGGCGGGGAGAATCTGCTGCTGCCGCCGGCTCTGCAGTGTCAATGCAGTTAAAGGGACACTGCCAGTATGTGCTACCTCGTCGGGAACAAAATGTGAATTACAAGTAGTTTCAGGTGCTATATTTGCCCTTGAGTATTCCTTGCTGATTTCTGTTGTCTTACAAACATGCTTTCAAACGCCTTTTCTTCCCTTGCTGCAATGTGCAAGGCCAACTCATTGACGAATGCAGAATGAGTGTCTCCAAGTCCAGCATTGGTGGAAGGGTGATAGTTTCCCTTTGGCAGTCTCCCCTTAAAAAAGCACCTGGATTTTATTCTGCATCATGCAACTTGTCAGCTAATTTGTCAATTAAGTTTTGCAGCAGGGAAGACATCCTAGGCAGTATCAGTGCATGTTGACACATGTCCCTAGAGACATTCACCACTGGCCATTGCCAGAGATGGCACCTCTACTGGCCTGGACCTATGGTCTGACCCAAGACAGCCGTTTTCAGGTGTTGAATTATGGTGTCTTTGTTTTTTTCCACTTATATTAAAGCTGAGCCATGCAGTTTAGTGTTCTGATCACCACTGAATTGGACAGAGTTAGCAGTTAAAAAGTAAAGAAATTGTGTTTAACTTAGAAATAGCTTTCTTTGAACATCTCTGGCACCATCTCATGGGTGTAGGTAGTTCTGGCCATGATTCTAAACTCAGCAATTAATCTTAGTTTACATCTGCAATAGGCTTTTGCCAATGTAATCAAACTGGATTGAAGGTGGCCACATGCTCTAAAGTTACCAAGCTCCCACTGCTGCAAGTTACCATCCATCTACTGATTCCTGGTTGGGCAGTGACTGGTTGTGCACTTCTGCCCTCAGGTGATTTTATTATCAAAAAGAAGGTTTATGGTAAAAAAAAAAAAAAAAACAGTTTCTCTCTTTTTTTTTTTTCATGCAGGGGTAGCAGAGCTAAGGACACCTGTCTGATAAGTTATATCAGGACAGCTGATGGTAACTGGTTACATGTGGCTGCAAAACCTCTAATACAGGAGCTCTGCGATGCTGGATACCTAGTGCAGTGCTGATCTTCCCAGATCACGTGTGAGCACACTGTCATAGCAGGTTTCCACTGCTCAATTAGCCAGCATACAAACTTTGTTTTAATGATGGTTTTATGCAAAAGCGCAAAAAATAGAACGAGCATTAATACCAAATTCCTGAGCCCTAAGTTCAATCTGAAACTTCTTGAAACGTGCTTCAGGCACCAAAGCATCAGAGACATTTGGACAGTGTATAAGAGCAGTGTTTTGTCTTAGATTCTCGATGCATTTATAATACTTTAGCAGGTAGCATACACCTGGATTTATTGTACCATTTAACCATGGCATTAGTGGAATCAGTTGAAGAAAACACTGTTATTTCTTCAAGAGGGCAGCTGGTTCTACTGTAATTAAAAACTACTCCAAAATGATCTAAGCTGAAGTAGAAATGTCCTTAGTCTTTTACTTTGTTCTAATAAAGTGTGTTTGTTCTAATAAAGTGTTCTAATAAATAAGAAAGCTGAATTAAGCAATTACCAATTTGTCAACATTTGGTTTTGTCCTGCATTGGAATGAAGAGTCGGAATATTAAAAACTGTCCTGGCACAAGGTGTTCCAGAAATATTCCAACTTTTTAGCCTGACATCTTTGATTGAAGCAGAACATTTAGAGTTTTCTCAAATTGAAATTCAATTTTCAGGCGGCCAGACCTGAGCTGTCGCAGCGCCTCAGGCAAATGCAGTGGATGGGGGGCATCCTGGGATTTGCAGCCTGGCAGGGGAGTCCAGCCCTGTGAAGGATGGGGACGTGAGACAGCTCTCACAATAAATGCATCTCAGTGCTAAAAGTTGAATAGTTGGAAGATTCAAAGTGTTTTTTTAATATTAGAAAAATATCCTAGTTAATAGGGAAAATGTTCTGTGGGTTTAGTAGAGAAAAGGAGACACTTGGCCTAAAATATATTCTTCAAAGGAGAAATTAAATATTTTGTGCATAGTTTTGAATTTTTCTTTTTGCTATTTTTGATATGTAATCTGTGTTTTCAGGCAGTTTGGCCAGTACTCTTCCTTAAAAAAATATTGTCTGTTAGATTTTGAGAAATTAATGGGCAGGGAACACAACTTATTTTCTGTTGCATAATTTATGATGATGTGTTGTTACTAATTAAATGCAATAATAATGAAAATAATGAATGCACTCCTCAGGCTTGAGTGAACTCAGTGACTTGAGCAATTCTGATGCAGTTTATAGACCCCATGTAAGATGAGTGTTTGTTACAAAGTAAGAAGCTTCGCATTTGTAGATGAACATCATACACAACTGCATGTCCTGAATGCATCAGTCACCTTTGAGACTCAGGTTTTTGTACCAGTTTAGTAGAGAGGAAGGAACTAAACTTCATGTCTGTGAGGTTCTTAAAGTTAGGGTTGATGCCCGACCCTTTTTATTTCTTTGTTTCTTTTTCCTTTGGTATTTCGAAGAATCAGAGGAGGTGGTAGATACAAGGCAATCGTGTGCCTTCCAGTGCCTTTGAGCTTGCGTTGTACCTCTCTTACCATCTCCAGGCTGGCTCAGCCAGTCTTCACACCACATCATAGCAAAATTGATGGTGATATTGATTCTAGGGGTGGTGGATAATATTGTAGGGAGAAAGAAGAGGGTTTGAATGTACAAAATTGTGAATATTTGCTGAAAAACACTTGTCCTGTACAGTCATGTGTGTTTTTAGGCAAGTGTAGGTATCATAGGCTCCCCACATCATCCCTTCCAACTGGCTTGCTTGGATCCACATTGTCAGTGAAGACTGGGGAAAATAGATTGGGTGGGCAAAGCCAGGACTTTCACACCTGGACAGAAATTAGGGAGAAGGGATCCTTTATCAGCTCAGTGATGAATGAGAAAGAGAAGCCAAGAGACAGAGAGAGGGAGAGAGAATAAAAGGGAGAGATTCTTGGATTTTGTCAATCTGAAACTGCAGCAGCACAGCAGCCTCCGTGCTTTATGTTACTAGTATGAATATCAGGCTCTTCCTTCTCAGAGGGCAACAGGGAAGGAAACAAGGAAGGCAGGGGTGACATTTAACCTTTCCCTCCCTGAAGAGCAGAGGGAAAGGGCTGTCAGATGCAAGGAGGTCAAAGGAACCCTGACCATTGGCACCCACCCCTGGCAGAATGGCTTTTCCCTGCATGTGTTTCGAACAAGACAGAGAGATCTTGATGGAAAGAAAACCCATTACATTCTCACTGTAATGGATTTTAAATGCCTTTATTTACCAGTGGTGGCAATAACTTCCTGTTGGTATCAAGGCATCACCAGCTATGGATAAAGGAATCTCTCTCCTGATGGTGCATGGGGTCAGGAAATAATTCTCCCACTCTCTCTGTCTAGCTTTGCATAGTGACCTAGTGAATTAGAGGGGTGAAATGGGAAGATCACCGTCTTCCAAGGCAACAAGCACCATCTGAGCAGAAAGTTAGAAAACAAGGACCTGCACTTTATAGCTCACTACAGCAAATTCTCCTCTCCTCTTTTAATACCCACAGTATTTAAACTACCGAGACATCAACTATAAAACAAAATGCTCAGCACTAATGTAGATAGGTCTAATGTTGCTCTTTGACAGGTTTTATCTCATCCTCAGGGTAGGCTAAATTCTGGCCAGTAGTGTAAATCAGACTCTGTCTTGATATTGCATGTGACAAATTGCATAAGAAATTAACTCAATGGATAATTTTTATTTCTAGTTAACTTTTTCTTGTCATGCTGAAATGCCAGGAGATGAACTCAGCACGGACAGTTTCTGTATTTCTTTTCACTCTCAGCTTCTAAACATAGCTCAAGTAGGTTGAGTTTACTGCAGAGTATTTGAGGTTGAAAGGGACCTGGTGTCCAACACCAGGAGGGGCTGGAGAGATCTACAGTGTGGAAGATGAACTACCAGAATTAAGGACCTAGGAGCCAGCTACACTTTCTATTTTCATGTGTGTTTTCTAAAGAATCAGATTCACTGTCACATATCCTACATTTATTCAGAGAAGAAATATATTGGCTTTACCGAAATGAAATGCCTGCCTTCCTATTCTGCTATATGTGTGATCCTAAAATTGACGGACTGACTGCAATAGAATAGTTGCTTTAGATAATGAAGTGCTGTTTTTCGAGCAAAGGATAGGGAATTCATTGAGAAAATTCAGGTGTGACCTACAAGAACTCATCTCTGAATACACATTTCATTTTGACTGTATTGAAGATAAGCATTGAGCGCAATAAGGGAAGATACAAATATTGCCAGTTAGCAAAACCTGGTCCTAGAGATGCTGTCTTCAGCTGCCCAAAACATTTTTCATTTTTGGGAAACTAGGGCATCCAAAAGAAGCAGCTCTTCCCAAATCTTCTGTGCTTGTGTGGCCTCACATCTGTTCATGCGTGAGCTGCAGAGAGAACCTCTACTCATGTTATTTTCCTTGGTGGTCTGGGTGGAAGGATGACCTCGGTACTTCCTCACATGGAGCTCTTGTCTCTGACTCTCTTGGAGTCTTGGAAGGTCCTTGAAACAAGCTCTATGTTCCACCGTGAGGATTTTTTTTCACCCAACATATGAATTCCCCGAGTTAGTGTACAACTGACAAGAGGAAGTGACCCAGATCTTATCGTTTTGTAAGGAAAAACTCCAAAGCCTTTCACAGTTTCACAACTGTGCCAAGCTGCAGATGTTCAAAAACAATAAATAAGACCTCCTAAAAATCCTAAGATTGCTCAGCTTAAAAAATATGCTTTTTTCCCCCAGTGATTAAATTGATGGTTTCTTTTCACTTGTGATTTTTAAGCCTTTGGGATGCAGGACTTAGGTCACATATTCAGGTTTTTGTTGTTCACAGCAATTCACGTCTAGAAAGATATTTATTTTTTAACTGAAAGCTGTGATTTGTGCACATAATAGCAGAACTCTGGGAGGAGTCATGGATCAACACTAAATATCCTGACACTCGCAGCAATTGTTAAAGAGTTGGTGATACAAATTCATTACTGCTTTCTGTTGGCTTCTTTGAAATCTGGAAGTATCTTTTTTAAGGGTGTTAGAAGTTCAAAAAGAATAGAAGTCTATAAAAAAAAAAACACAGAGAAGGGAACCGCTATGCTCTGACAAAGATGGATCGAAAGCTGTGTAAGGATTGATGGGAAAATATTTTTCATGGAGTGTATGTTAGCGCTCTCCTTTGGTGCTTGCCTCCTGAAGAGGGTATATACATTCTTCAAAGTGCTCCTGGAAATCTTTGCTATGAAGCGAAGACTCATAGCAAAGAAGAATCTGCAAAAAATATAGCCTTGATTTTGTCTTGATCTAAGCAGCCTCTCCGTTGGGTTTCACTTACATTGTAAGAAGTGTAAAAGGCAGTGGCTGTTCGGTGTAGTGTGGAGGGCTGTGGGGTTTTCTGGGTTTTTTTCCACTAATAAAGAGAAGGGCTTCCTTATTTAAAAGGACCAAAAATCAGTGGAAGAAGAAAAGACAAAGTCTATGGGATAAGCAGTATAGTCCTCTGAGAGGACCCAGTGGCTTAAGAAAGACCTTTTGAATGATCAATTCCCTTATGTTGTTCATTGATTTTCTCCTGGTTTTCCCTTATCTTTCCCTTCCTGTTGATATCTCTTTAATTGATTCCTGATTACAGATTACACCAGTTACAAACTGCTATTTGTCAAACAATGGAGCCAGGCTTCTTCCTGCGGCTCAGGGAAATGCATGTAGCCCTTGATAATTTCAGAGTTTCAAGCCGAACAAGCTGTAGAGAACGTAAGATGATCTGGTAGTAATTGGTAAAGGAGTCTGTACAGACTCTTATCCAAGCAACTACCTTGTTTACACTCCCCAGCCTTTATACTACTAGGAAATCCTGTATCCTGCAAGAATTACAATGTGGTAGAATCTGCAACTGAGTTCAAAATATTCTTCTTGGACTCATTATCAACTCCAGCTCTGTTTGCAATGCTTAGCACATAAATTATTTAAATTAAACTAACTACATAAATTATTCAAGTTTTTTTTCTCCCCCTTATCTTTAACAGACACTGCAGAAAGTTCTGTACTGGCTATGTTACTCTTCACTGTCAATCAGATAGGAGTGCCTAAGTTATTTCACAACATCAGCAGTGCCCAAATGACCGTTAGGCTCTTAGGTGGTAGCTACCAAAAGCTGAATGATGGTGGCACTGGTGACGCCAGTGCTGGGCTGTATTCTGCTCTCCACAATAAATAAGGAAGGAGGTACAGGGATTTACAGGATGAATGGTTGATCTGAAATTGATAGGAGCTATTACACAGAATCACAGAATCTTCAAGGTTGGAAGGGACCTCTAGAGATCATCTAGTCCAACCTTACTATTCCAGTGAAATGCTTTTTCTTCTGCCTTTCAGTGAGGGCCAGTTATTCACGTCACCAGGAAGCCAAGGTGCTCAGCAGCCAGGTGGTGAGTGAGCCAAGGGCAATATCCAGGGACTCTTCCCTTAGGAAGCATCAGTGGAGGGTCTTGACATTGCTCCCCCTTTCCCTGGTGAAGTAAATATGAGGATGAACAGGAACACAATCTTGATCTCTACTGTTTTCTCCTTTCCTGCTTTCATAGCCAAAGTCCACAGTGTCTTGAATGAAGGTCTTGTTTGAAAGCAGCTGCAACCATGTTGTTCCTTTCGGGCTCTAGCCAAACATCTGCTTAGGTGCTTGAATTAGACAAGCCTGGCTCACAACTCCAGGAGAGCAAGGAGCTAGTGAACCTGCTTTCCAGGGTGGGCTATCTGAGGCCGGTATCTCAGCAGTCTTTGGAGAGATGCAGCGATGAAGTGTAAATTGTAATCAGAAGCCTGAGCAGAGACATTAGTTTCACTGGAAACTCTGGATTATTTGTTCTACATAGAGCCTTCCTTTGGTATTTTATTCTAGCTATTCTGTTAATTTCACATTTCAAATATGATTTGATGGAAAAAATCCTGCTCTCCAGGTCACTGATTTTCCTCTGACTGACTTGTAAATCTGTGAGGATATGGTTGAGTTAGATTTCTGGCTATGTCCAGCCATTGTGCTTCATCACAGCTGCGGGATTTGCAGGGGCCATATTTCAGTTATAGGCAGAGAAATAAATTCTTTTGTTCTTCACAGTCCCCCTAGACTATCCGTGTGACAGCAGATAAAGCTAAGTAATTCAGGAGAGAAACAAAATCTTGATGGCCGCCTGTTTAGACTTGCGTTAGCATGCTTATCAAGAGCTGATATCAATCCAGGGTGCAGACAGAGAAATATATACTGAATATATTAACTGTTTGGAGAATAAGGCTGATGACCACGACATGGTTCTTACTGAAGGGAGAAGGGAATGCAGTTTGTATGGCAAGAGGACATGATGTCCTCTTCTTCAGTGTATTCAAACCTTCTAGAAAGGGAAGCCCACAACTCAATGATGTAAGTGTGATGAAGGGAGCAGAGTGCTACCCGTGTGATTTCACAGTAAAGCTTGTGATACTCAATGTTTTCCAGTTACCCTCAGCCTTTACAAGCATTTGCTTATATGCCAGGTTGCTTTTCCTTCCTTTAAAAAAGAGTACGTCTTGATCACAGAGTTGTGGAGATAGCTGGGAAACCTAGAAAGCTTAAGGGAGCTCAAAGGTCATCTAGTCCAACCGCCCTGCACACGCAGGGTCACCTAGAGCACGTAACCTGACCCCTCAGAGCCCAGAAGAGCAGAAAAAAGCAAAACTACTCAAAGTAATTCTTAAAAAGCAAAACAGAAAAACAGAAAAAAAATCATTTCAATTCATTCTCATGGTTCAGGGCAAACAGGGAGAACAGACTTTCATATCTAATTTCAGCAGCTTGAGGTTGCTGAAAATGCAAGAGGGCGAGAGATGTGTCATTCATTAAAGATGGACGTGGCATACTGCTTTCTTTTTAGACCACCAAGAGATGACATTCTGTGTGTGGTAATAACTAAAAGGATAAGACTGTGTTTCTATTGGTTTCATGCTTGCCTGTATTGGACTAGATAGACGTAATCACCCTGGAGATATTGTATTTACTTCTCCTTCCTTATTTACTTTGTTTCTTTTATTTCACTTTAGGGGACTAGGCTGGAATTGACATTTCTTTCTCTTCAGCAGCCGCCTCCTCTCTCAATGCGAGGTCTCTGGGCACTGAGTTAAGCCAGACAGTGGAATGGACCTGCTGTAAATAGTGTTGATAAATTGGGTAGATAACATAGCGTGGCCTGGTTTACCCCAGTGCACAGAGTAATAAAAAGGAGCTTCCGCCTCCGAAAGGTCATCGTATTGACAAGGGGAACGCTTGTGGGAATGGCAGTTGCGAGATGCTTGTCACTAAAGCCACTTTTCTGCAGGAGGTGCCGCAGGGATTATTCCTTGGCCTTTTGCTCCCTTCCTTTGCCCCTGAGGTCATCTTGGTTTAACTGGTGCTGAGTATGAGCCAGGAGCTGAGGATCCCTGCTGTAAAACAAGTCTCAGTAGCAATGCTCCCCAAAACTGGAATGAACTGACAAACTGTCCAACTGCAGGGGAGCTTTCTTGCCTTGGCCAAATTGCCTAGACCACCATGGCTATCCTAGGAGGCCTTAAATGCTTTACTTTGTGTGGCCAGGAGGACCTCGTGACAGCCAGGTATGGGATGTGGCTGCCAGCAGGACACAAGGGTCTCTAATTGTTTGGTATTTTAAAGTGAGAATGCAGAATAGTCCCTTTTTGTTTTATCTTCCCTTCTTTTAAATATATTCAGAAGACAGGGAAAGAAGTGCAATAGCCAGCAAATAATCCACCCAACAGTCATCACCACTGAGAGGTATATGAACACTCATGGGACATCATCATTTAGAAAAGCTTGTCATGTGCAGCCTTCACATAGAGTTACAACAGAGATTGGCCAAAGGAATAGCTCTGCTGGGTAATTAGGAGCATATGTGAGTCTCAGATCACTTCAAGGAAGCCTAGCTTTTTAAAGCTAGTCCTGAAGAACTAGACATGCCTTTTTTGGCAGTCAGAGCACATGTTATATCTTCAAAACCACCTAATCAGAAATGGTAGAACAGACAGCACCGTGCACTTAACATGTGTGAACATGTGTTCGCAGGTAGGAGCAGATGGAAAACATCTCTGAGACCTTGCCTAGAGGTGCAGTCCTCTTTGTGTTGCAATACCTATAAATTTGCCAACAGTTAACATACCCTACACCAGGAGTGGATATTTAAGTCTAAAAAAGATCTCTCTGAGAAGCAGGCCATACAGCCTAGCAAATGACTGACTGAAAGTGCCATCTGACACCAAGATGTCATTTCACTTGATTAAGTAAGAACTGCCACTCTGTGTCAGATCAAAGGTCCATCTAGTCCAAGAAAGCCTTTCCTGACACTGGCCGGTAGAGGATGCTTAGGAAAAGCTATCAGCACAAACTGATTATACAGTGTTTTTTGCCCTGGTTGTTCTTCCAGCCTCCAGAGCTTATGGGATTCTTAAACTGAATTTGTACAGAAAACACTTTGAACATTAATGTGAGATACTATCCATAAAATGAAGGAATTGCTACCTAGTGGGAAAAAAACATTTGTTCTCCCCAAAGAAGTTAAGCAAGTATGACGAGGTATTGATTCTGTGATTTTGTTTCAAGAGTGATGCCCATGGTATATAAAGAAAGGGAGCATTTCTACAGTACAGCGGCGTTCTTAGCTTTGCAATGCATTATGCCAGCCTACTGATAATATTTCAGAACTGATTTTCTGAATGGGAGGAGCACCAGATTTTGCTGCTTTCTCTGTCTTTTGATGGCTTGCTTGGCCACAGAAATGGTTTAATAGTTGGTACGAGTGGCAGTCATGGCCTGCTCCCAGCTAAATGTTGAGCTCTCTCGTGAGTCCTTAATAAACTAGAATGAGATTTTGGGGACATTCCTACTTCCCATTAAAAACTGGCCCATATGGAAGACAGGGGGTTGATGGATCATCAATTTGTGTCATTTGCTACTGTTTCAAATACAAAGTGGCATGGATTTGGAAACTTCGGCCAAGTGGGGAATTGCGAGGAAAGGGCAAAGTTTGGCCGGAGTGTAAGATTGTAATGCCTTGGGAAGATGACAGTAAACTGGCTTGGGGATGTCCAGGCAAGCCCTAGTTGATGCCCTTTGAGAAGGAAATCTAATGATTTAATACCCCTGTTCCTGGGAGGTGGTGTCACGAAGCCAGAATGACAATCCTTACTTTGGCCATGTACCACAGAGCCAAGACCAGCTCATTACGTGGCAAGATTCTTGCTTCTTACAAGAAGCTGGTCCCTTTCCAGCTTTGACATTCTCAGTCAGCCTGTGCCATCTGGCTGGGACTGCTCCCCAAACACATAACAAAACCTTTCGCAGAGCCCCAGCCATTTGTAAGGGATATTTCAGAGGAATGGAAACAGTGGTCACTGTATGGCACGGATTTTGGCTTCAGCACCAAACCACTTTGCGGCAGATGCTCTCGAGGTCCTGTGAGATCTCTAGACACTGCTGGCAAGCAAAGAATGATCCATCCATCACAAAACAAGAGCAGAAGCAGAAAGCTAGGCCAGACAGCCACATTCTTAAAGGTTAATGTTCCCCTCTCTCCCTATCCCAGAATGCAAATCCCTTCTCTTGGACAGAAGGATGACCTAGCCCTGAGTCCTGCTGAAATAAACTCACTTTAGGCTTTCAGAAGGCATTGGGCTGTGACTCATGATAGGAAGATAACAGCAACTCACCCTCACTTTAGCATCAAACACCAGCAGGAATGGGATAATACCTTCAGCTCCTATAACTGAGCAAGTTGGGGTTATAAACATGATTTTCATAATTGGGTTTTAACATACGTAGAAACCACCCAGCAGCGATAATAGCTTTGCACCAGAAGAGCCTTAAGACGGAGGAGAACAGCTCCTCTGAAGTGTTAAGAATCCCAGCACATTTATCTTAATAAGTTTTATTACAGCCTGCCAGTTTAAACCTAATGACTAATTTATCGTATAAAATACCAGCAATATATTTTTTGATTTTGCTAATTAATTATCTCAAACAAAGGTGATATTTATAAAACTGTCCAGAAATGGTATGTGCATTAAAATTGCCTTGCAGCAGGAGATGAAATTATTACTAATATGGGATCAAATTATTACTGTATTGACTTAGTTACTTTATTACCTCATAATGGATTTCTTCATTATTTTCTGCGGGATTGTAGCATTCGTGATTGCATTAAAGTCTGTTAATCTATGCAAATATCATTAGGAGCTACTAATAACCAGGGCAACTTTCTTCAGTTTCAAGGAATGTGGTAAATACTTTCAACACGTTGTTATGTTCTGTTAGCATGATGGGATTAACTCAGCCCGAGTCCTTGGGACAGTGGGTGAGCAGCGGATCGCTGTGAGCAAGTCCCTCCTGGAGAGCAGATGAGGTGGAAGGTGGGAATTTGCTCTAACGCTTAAGCGCTGGGACTCGGGGCACTGTTCTCAGCTCCGGCGCTCTAACCCTGCCTGACATCGAGTCATCTGCTAGTTTGCAACATGACCATGTTGTAAACTTTCTCCCTTATATTCCAACCTCACTGTTTGTCCTCAGAACCACTACTGTAAGAAACTGTGGCTGTTTGTAGAGTTCAGTTTAGGCAGGCAGCTTTTCTATATGCAGGACCAGGTGGAAGCAAATAGGGTAGGTGCATTTGCAAAAATGCTCCTCTTTTGAGTAGCCTGTGTCTGATCTCATGCATCCACACTGATGTTTTGAGGTCTCCAGTGACCATTTTCAAAAAGACTGAGTTTGCCACAGAGCCCTGTGTGTGTGTAACACTTCAAAAATACAATCAAATATTAAGTCTTGTATTTTTCTCTTTTCCACAAAAGATAGCTGCAGAAGTGGAAGAG